>LBNU01000733.1:39716-58045 GCA_014162995.1 Artemisia annua | reverse complement strand
ATATATATATATATATATATATATATATATATATATATATATATATATATATATATGTATATATATATATATATGTATATATATATATATATATGTATATATATATATATATATATATATATATATATATATATATATATATATATATATATATATATATATATATATATATATATATATATATATATATATATATATATATATATATATATATATATATATATATATATATATATATATATATATATATATATATATATATATATATATATATATATATATATATATATATATATATATATATATATATATATATATATACGAACAAGGAAAGAAATGGACTTTAAAACTTACAGAAACACAATCAAAATCCCCGGCAGCGGCGCCAAAAACTTGATGTGTTACGGTGTGTACAAGTTTTAAATTTATAAAGATGAGATACCGAATCTAAGAATAACACATACGAGCAAGTGAACTCGTCCGTTATAGAAAGATTATGAAGGTAAGTTGGGATCGTTCGCAGGGATTTGTGAGTGATTCTAAATGTAAGTCTAAAAAGTAAATCTCAAACGCAAGCAATAATGATTTATAAGATAATTTAAATGATTAAAAACTACACTTGCTTTGACTAATTTACGACTCTTGATAAGCATGATTGTGATAACTTACTTAACATGTTGGTTACGATAATCAGATGGTGTTCTAATCTAGTGTTCTTGCAAGTTAAACCTTCGTCAGGATTTTTTAGTTCATAAAAACAAGCATTAAGTTTAACCAATCAATTCAAGATCAATTCAAGGTTCATAAGGTTGGATTAACAATTTTAAACACAAAAATAATCTTTTGTTTTTATCAAATACTCTTAAGAAATGGTCAATACAAAAGGTAACCAATCATAGACAAAGGGTTACAATTGATTGTAAACTACTACACTTTCGACCAAATAGATAGTTTCCAACTAATCCAATTTGATAGACAAAAAGTATTCTTATTACAATTACACTCTAGCTCCTTTGTTTAATCAAGAATAATTTAGGTGGAAAACAATCATTCATAGACAAATGATTATAACTAGTTGAAGAACAATTAATCTTTCGACCTACCAAATTACTATCAACTAGTTAAACTTGATTGAACAAATGTCACTATGAAACTTAAGTACAATTGAGTTTTAGAATTGACTTGAAATTGAATTAAATCATGTTATCACAATCATACACTAATCATTAAGTAGTAAACATCATCTAAGCAAATGCATAAAGTTACTAGCCACTCATAGCAAACATGAACATAAACTCAGAATATTTAGCATTGGAAACCATAATTAAAGTCTTACAATGATTGGAATTGGATTACAAATGATAAGGTAATGATACCCTAAGTGTTGGTGTTGACTTCTTGAGAGTTTGACTTTCAAATGTTGACTTTTTGGGCCTCCAAAGTTTCCTGGACTTCTATGGACGAATTTGAGAGCTTGAGAGTAATAGAGAACTATATGATGATTGATTAGTAGTTGTATGTCGAATTGTGTGCCTACAAATGATTGTAAGAGCTCTATTTATACTACTCTTCAAGCCTAGGGTCTTAAATGCTGCAACTTGGCCTCCAAGGAGTTTAGAAGGACCTAGAATGCCAAAAAGAAGAGCCTAGAATCGAGCCAAAATGAAGTCTAAAAACCAGTACGAGAGCTCTATCCGATCGGTTGTGAATCCAACCGATCGGTTGGAGCTTATGTCAGGTTCCATCCGAATCGGTTGCGGGAGGCAACCGGTCGGATGGATTGGTTCTGTAGACACAACTTTGATCTTTTGCTTTCCGGCTTGTATCTTTCTCGTACCTCTTTATACTTCGACTAATCTTGATTATTTCTTGTCTAGGAACTTTGGTGTGACAACTGGCAAAATAGGGAGTCATTTTAAAAATACTGTATTACTTTGAAAATTAAAATTATGTTAAATATTTAAGAATTATCTTTCGGATTATGTTAAATTTGATCTAGTCATGGAATTTGGTTGAGTTATGGAATGATTGAATTGTTATGTCGTGTTATTGGATATTTTCTGTTGCGTTAGTTAGGCACTACTATGACTCCGGCACTAGGAAAATCTAATAATTCGAATTTTATTGAGATCGGTTGCGTGTTCTTTTATAGAAACGTATTTATGATCAAAATTATTGGAAAAACGTATTTAAAGTGATCGGTGATGTTTACGAGTATCGTTGGGGATGTTTATTGTTTTTCGCGATTTATTTTATATGTTTCCGGGAAAGTTAAGCGAGTATTACACCGATAGTCCTTGTTGTGAGCCCTTGGAAGAAAATAAGAGAAAGAGAGGGACCATAATGCAATTTTCGGATATATACCCTAAACCGTAACCCTTTTCTTTTCATTTCATCACCTCCACCCAAAATATATCACTCCCTCTCCTCTCTCTCTTTGTGTCGCCGCTGCTACCACCACCGGCGCCGTCACCGCCGCTCCTCCATCTACACCGCCACCACCAAAACAACCACTGTCACCTCCTCTTTCATTATTTGTACTCCACGCGCCAAAAAAGTAACCCACCACCTCCTTTTCTTGTTGTTTTCGCCGGTATACACATCACCACCACCGTTTTTTTGATTTTTTCGAAGTTTTGAAGGTGAGATACGCATTGTACGCGTAGGGTTTGACTAAACCGAGTCAAACTCGGTTAGATCTTTTAATCTTTGGGTTGAAATTGAAAGGGTTTAAAGGTTTTTGATAAAGAAATAGATGGTATCCGTGTCTGTGTTGAATTTGTGTTGGATTTGTAGTGGGTTTTGTTGTTTCGATGGTTGTATTCGAGTGGATATACTCGGGGTTAGCCGAAAATCCACAAGGGTTCAAACGGCTTGTGTTTGGCTCGGTGTGAGCAAAGCCGTGACCTCCTTGGGTCCGGTTGGTTATGGTTTGTTTAGATAACGGCTCGGTTGAGCAAGCCGTGACCCCTTTGGGTCCTTTCGGTTTGATTTTTGGCTCATGGAGAGCTAAGCCGAGACCCGTTGGTACTCGTGCTTACCGTGTATGTCTCGTATCGGAGCTAGCCGAGACCCCTTGGGTCCTTGTGCTTTTGTTGTAGCTCGTACGTGGTGAGTCGAGACCCCGTGGGTTCGGCAACAACCATGGTTTCAATAGTTGTTGTTGTCGTTTATTGTTCTTGTCGTGTTATTTGTTGTTGTTGTTTCTTGTTGTTGTTGTCGTTAATTGTTGTTGTTGTTGTTTTGTTCTTGGCCGAAGGTGTAGAAAGGGAAGCCGAGACCATTTGGTCTCGGCAAGGTTATGTTTGTTGGTATTTGTTGGCGAAGTGTTTAAGGGGAGTCGAGACCGTTTGGGGTCTCGACCACATTGTATTTGGCGAAGTGGTTATTGAGAAATGGTTGTGAATTGATTTAGAATGACGAAGATAGGATTAGACGAGAGCCGTTGTCGGCCTCGATGGATTGAATTTGTTAAGAGGTTATGGTTATGGATGGTCGACGTATAGTCGAATGTGGATATTGAAATTTGGACGATGTGGATATATATATTTTGACCTTGTGCGAGGTCGAGGTCGTCTTGACTTACTAGTCAACGGTCGACTTCGACAAACGCCGTGACATTGGACTTAGTTATAAGCCGGGACGTGATTACTCGGACTTGTGACTCGAACGTATACAATAACTCGTTGAATAATATATAAAAATCGCTAACTAACTTATATATCGAGAATGAAAAAGATGTTTAACTATGAAACAACAAAAAGGTTTTTAAAATGGAAATATTAAATGTGACGAGTTATTAAATGTTCGAGGGCACGAAAACTAAGATTATTGTTAATACCAATTATTGTGAATTAATTGCTAGTCACGGATAACGGACGTTAATACATCCGACTTAGTAACTAACGAACTTATTTAGTTGACGAACCAAATAAGATCCCGTTAGGTACCTCGGAAGGATTTATTAGCGAATAACTTATCCTACGACGCCTTAGGTCATGGCAAAGTTTTAAAGGAGTAAGTACGATGAATAATTGTTAAGTTATCGAGTTGACGAACTCGATAAGTTTTGACAATCTATTTGGGATGACTTATTTACTAAGAAACTTAACACGTAGATCGAGTGCTTGGTTAGTTGAGTTCGTTCGAGTGTGTGTTCACTTGAGTTGTGTTGAGTCGACACTACAAGCACGGATACCAAACAATAAAACATTACAAAATGAGTTTTTGGAAATAGAAATGGAATACGTTCAAGGTTTGGGAATTATTTATTCGATATAAATTGTACTGAGGCGTATGTATATTATTAGGTAGTGCCGAGTCAGTAGTCGCCGTTGCCAGATAGTCGTTATTTCGTTGCTTCTGTTGATTCTTTTGCTATTTGCTCGGCTTGAGGTGAGTTTATAACCCCATTTTTACTGCTATTTTATCGTTTTGAGCATTGGGGTGAGAAACATGCAAAACTGTTTTATGTGGACCTTTTTACTATGTTTTGGTTGAAAACTTGCTATATATATTTCCTGGCTAAGTGTGTGTTGAGCATGTCGCAACTTGTGCGAGCATTCATTATATTGATTGGGCGAGCACTTGAGTAGCATGTCGCCATAGGGCGAGCCTCATCTTAGCACGTCGCCATTGTATGCAATTATGTGATTAGGCTATAGTGTGCACCTATAGGGGTTGGTATGTGGTATGACGCGTGACTTAGTCCCAGGTTAGCAAGTAATTTATATGATGGTCCACTAGTATTTTTCTTGTGTCCAAACCTATAAACTCACCAGCATTCGCTGACGTTAGCATGTTTTCTCAGGTGATTAGTTTGATGGTTCTGGATTGGTATTCGGGGAGGCTTGGCAACTTGAGGCATGGTTGAAGGATCGAAGTAAACTCTGATAATAAATGGGGACCTATCTTTTAATTTCGTATTGGGCCGTACTTTGGATTTTGGATTAATGTAACCCTTCTAAATTTGATATTTATCGGTTCATGCTTTTAAAGTTGTTTATCTTGTTCTATATGCTTGTGAATGTATACAAATCCTAGTAGCACCCCGAAAGCTTGATAAGTCTTCCGCTGTACCAAATTTTGGGGGTGTTACATTTGGAATGATGAAAACTTGGATTCCCCTTCACGAATTGCTTGAACGGATTAGATCTTGGCTTGAGAATCGTAATTTCTTCTTTTCTCTAACAATCCTTCACTTTTTCTTCCTTTTACCTATACTTGGTTACATATACTTTGCAAACATACTTTGATACAATTAAGTGACAAAAGCATATAAAAATAACCAAATATCATATATAAAAGCACGAATAACGCTACTAAAAACATGCACAATTTGAGCGTTATCAAAGAGGGTGAATCTGTACATAGCACTAAGTATAGAAGTATGATAGGAAGTTTATTATACCTAACGGCAAGTAGGCCCGATATCATGTTTAGTGTCTGCCTGTGTGCTCGCTTCCAAGAAGATCCCAAAACTTCTCACTGTAACACCCCCAAAAATAGAGAATCGCGGAAGCATACAAGCATTTGGAGTACTATGAAATAGGAATCACAACACAAGATAAAGAGAACGGAGTAGAAATCCGTTTAAAATATATTACATAATTATTAAGTCAAATGTAATACATAAGTTTAAGTTTTGTAAAATAAGACCCAGTTACATGATTGTCCCAAAGTTTTCAGAGTAACGCTTGTGTAAAAACACTTAAGATTCTTATGACCTTGCCATGCACTGCCTTCAACATAAACATACTTTAAGCACCTGAAAAACATGCTAAAAGTCAGCTAACGCTGGTGAGTCTAGAGGTTTAAAGTAAATAGCACATATGGACCATAGCAATAATCAGCAAGTACACACTAAACCCGCATGCAGGTTTTCGAGAATGAATAAGATGTTTAATTATGAAACATCGAAAAGGTTTTTAAAATGGAAATATTAAATGTGACGAGTTATTAAATGTTCGAGGGCACGAAAACTAAGATTATTGTTAATACAAATCATTGTGAATTAATTGCTAGTCACGGATAACGGACGTTAATACATCCGACTTAGTAACTAATGAACTTATTTAGTTGACGAACCAAATAAGATCCCATTAGGTACCTCGAAGGATTTATTAGCGAATAACTTATCCTACGACGCCTTAGGTCGTGGCAAAGTTTTAAAGGAGTAAGTACGATGAATAATTGTTAAGTTATCGAGTTGACGAACTCGATGAGTTTTGACAATCTATTTGGGATGACTTATTTACTAAGAAACTTAACACGTAGATCGAGTGCTTGGTTAGTTGAGTTCGTTCGAGTGTGTGTTCACTTGAGTTGTGTTGAGTCGACACTACACGCACGGATACCAAACAATAAAATGGATACGAAATGAGTTTTTGGAAATAGAAATGGAATACGTTCAGGTTTGGGAATTATTTATTCGATATAAATTGTACTGAGGCGTATGTATATTATTAGGTAGTGCCGAGTCAGTAGTCGTCGTTGCCAGATAGTCGTTATTTCGTTGCTTCTGTTGATTCTTTTGCTATTTGTTGGACTTGAGGTGAGTTTATAGCCCCGTTTTTACTGCTATTTTATCGTTTTGAGCATTGGGGTGAGAAACATGCAAAACTGTTTTATGTGGACCTTTTTACTATGTTTTGGTTGAAAACATGCTATGTATATTTCCTGGCTAAGTGTGTGTTGAGCATGTCACAACTTGTGCGAGCATTTATTATTTTGATTGGGCGAGCACTTGAGTAGCATGTCGCCACAGGGTGAACCTCATCTTAGCACGTTGCCATTGTATGCAATTACGTGATTAGGCTATTGATAACGTCAAATTTACCCATGATTTAAGCGTTAATTTCCCTCTGAATTGCTCATCTTTTCTATTCATACGAAGAATATACACTCTAATTTCTTCCTATTTTGGTTTCAGGGTAAAGATGAGCAAAAGTACGTTATTGATGATTTATTGGCTCAAGAATGGGAATTACGCTTAAAATTATTATGAAGACATAAACACTGCGGTCTAGTTAAGTGATGATACTACACCGTTAGATGATTTATACCCCAAGTGATGAAGACTATGTCGTAGCAAGCAAATGAGCTACAGCGTTACAGAGAAAACCACCAAGCTACGCCATAGTTAGTAATTGGACTACGGCGTAATAATGAAGATAAAAGCCCTACGCCCGTAACAAGTCATTGAGTTACGGCGTAGGAAAGATTTTATGAAGACTACGCCGTAGCTAGTCATAGGGCTACGGCGTAGATGTGTTAACGAGAGTTTTACGGGCGTAGCCACTCTTTAGGCTACGCCGTAGTAATTTATTACGAAGGCTACGGCGTAACTTGCCGTAGTTATTAACTTGGGCCTGAAGTGTTGAAGTCCAGGGACCAAAAGCGGTCGAATGATTTAATATTTATTTATTCCAAGGACTCGAAGTAATATGAAGAAAAATGACAAAGGGCCGAAAGTGTTAAATTATAACACAATTATAATGGAAAATGAAGTACATGGGCCGAAGAGGAAACAAGGCGCAAGTGCAAGGGCTGAAAGTGACAAAGGCAAAGTTCAAATGTCTTATAAATACAAGACAACTATTTGTATGAGAGCATCATTATTATATATTAGGTTTTCAAGGTTACTGTGGCCTTTGTGCCGTACGAAGTAAAAGGAAAGAAGAACAAAGCGTAGCAGCTTGGTGGCGTTGGTTTTAGGGGCAAAATCTTTGGGGTTTTGGCCCGGTATTCGATTAGGGGATCAAAAGTATTTATCTAGCACGATATGTATTATTTCTCGACACTCATTTATTTATTCAGTTTCATTATTCTTGACAACAATTGTGATTCTGCTTGTTTGATGATTGTCGTGATGCATATTGTGTTTTATTTAACTGCTTTCGTACTTTAATTAATTAACTACGGCGTAGTCATGTATTTAACTACGGCGTAGTCATTTATTGAACTACGGCGTAGTTACATATCTAACTACGGCGTAGTCTTTAATTAATTAATCGTTTGGTAATTAATTGTTATTGACTTGTAATTTATTTATTATTAGTCAATTTATTATTTGATCTTTATTCCTCGTTTATTATTTGTTTTGTTTGTATACTTTCATGGCGAGTCTTAGGACACTCTAGTTCATGTAGTATTTAGCATTGGTTGTTCCTTAGAGGCTTGTGGAATTAACCCTAGGAAGCAAGCCGATAGGGATGTGACTTGGTGATAGTAATATCACCATACATGTGCGAATTAACCCTAGGACTACCTACCAATGCTATACGCTTAACGGAATTAGAGGGGTGTAAGATCTGACCATGCCGCATCCGCTAGACTTGTCCATGTTAGTAGAGGCACTTAATGACTCTTACATCTTCGTACCGATGAACCCATGGCTTTACAATAGTTTTGGATAGGACAAGGTGTAAGATAGATCTAGGTGATTTAACCCTCTGATCCGAAATTAATTTAATCCCCAGACGAAACAATAATAGACACCGTTACTTTTATTACTGAGAATAGATTACCAGATGACCCTTGGTCACTAACAATTACCTTGGTGAGGAATCTAGGATCATGGGGTAGACAAATTGACCATAGGAGTCTACCGACTTTATAACGGATTGAGAATTAGATCTTAATTATCATCCCTTTAGTTGTTTGCCAGAAAACCATGCCTATTGATTACATTATATAAATCTCATTTATTTCTGTATTTTGTTTATTTACATTTATTAGTTTAATTAATCTCTTTAATCATATACCCCCTTTTGATAAACGTGACATAGACTTTAATTAGAATCCAAACGCATAGCTCTTGGGACGACCTCGGCTTTACCAACTAGCTATACCTCACACGACCGGGTACACTGCCGATAGTGCATTAGGTAGACCTTAGGTAAATGAGACAATTATAAATATTAAAATCTGGTCAGTAAAACGTGCATCAAGTTTTTGGCGCCGCTGCCAGGGAGCTATTAGGATTTTAATTTGAGTCTTTTTAGTTTTTAGTTGTTTTTATTTTTTTTTAGAATTTCTTTTTTTCTTTTTTTTTTTTTTTTTTTTTTTTCTCTTCTGTTTTCTTTGTTTCGTGAGTATATTTCAGGTAATCATGGAGATGGAGCCAGACATCGATAACATGACATTGAATGAGTACTTGGAGTATGAGCGCGAGAAGGAAGAAGCATGTATGAGGAATCTTCGGTGTAGAAGATCTTCTACGAGACTGCCTCCTACAAAGCTTGTCTATCAAACTCCCCAAACATACACCAATAGGTGTTATGTATCTCCTCATGTGTACGATGAGATGGACATGGATAACATGACCATTCAAGAATATGAATGGTACATTGCCAATCAATGTCGAGAGGAGAATAATCACACTCACAAGGAAGATCCAGATTCCGTCAAGGATGAAGGAATCAATACCGTGTGTGTTGATGAAGAATTTGGGGATGTGGACCATGGAGGTAAGGACCTTTTTGACTTTACTACTTCTCCTATTGCTAATGTTCTGCTAATGTTTGTAAACAGGATATTGATAATTTCGTTGTCAACATTTCAATTGAGAAAGTGGATGTCCAAGAAGAATGTGATGAACGGGGGATTGATCGTTATTGGGACATGACAGAGGAAGAATTTGAAAGGCTCATTTTGACAATGACAACCATGCAATATGAGGTTGACCCAAAGCCGCTGATGCAACCGTACCTGCCGCCGGTTACAAATCCTAATCAATTTAATGAGAAGGAATTTGGAGGGGAAATTCTGACTGACATGGAGATAAATGTGTTGAATAAGCCGATTATTCTACCGCATCTTGAAGTAAGCCGTTCATCAAAACCATCAACTAAGATGGGTAAGGTAATGAGGGAAATGACATCCATTTCGAGGTATGATTCTAATTTATCATTTCCCTACACTATAGCAAGTTCACACCCTTACGGTGTTTATTGCTACTTTCACCCACATTTGATTTCAAGTGAAGGGATGAACACCCTTTTACTCAGTAAATAAGGGCAGAGTCAAGCTCGTGACTCGAACAAAAACAAGCACTTCGTCGGAGGCACCCCATGCCTATCTTTTTATTTTTTGTACTTTTGCTTTTGATTTTATTAGTATAGTTGGTTTGGGATGTTTTGTTGTAAAATTCTGCAGGTAATAGAGATATATGGTGGAGGAGCTGAAACTGGAGTTTTCACTACAAGAACTGCTCCCAGAACACAACTACGGCGTAGCTCATTTCCTGACTACACCGTAGCATCCTCCAGGTGACAGTCTGTATGAATTTGTCACCTACGGCGTAGTCAAGAATTCTAGCTACGCCATAGCTTTCCCCTGTACCAAATAAATTTTAAATTTTTATAACAAACACACTTTAACTTGTATTAGTTTTTAAATGAACTTTGTGGGTATGTTCCCTGTAAACCTTCACGAGACTTCACTCGTCCACTTGGGACACCAAGTGGTTTAAAAGGCTTGTTGCATATGCTAAATGCAACCTTAATTCCTACGAAAGTGAGTTAGATTTTATTTTGTTTCATTTTTATTTTTATACATTTCATGCTATTTTTGCTTTTGTCCGGATTCATGCTTTGTTGGTATTAGTTTCTTGCTAGCTCACAGGTTTGTGGAATATGATGAGGTGCATAGCTACAAGAAAACACTTTGTATCCGATCTTGTTGAGTGCCGAGATGGTAATTTGATGATGGAGATGGATCTTGCTCGAGGAGGCACGTTTGAAGCATGATACAGAAAGTGCCGTCTATTGATTTTACCGAGCAAATCCAGGGGAGTTTTCCGATCCTTTTCTAACCCTTCCTATTTTTCATTTTTATGCTTAGTATGACCCAAGTGGGGGGAAGGGATTAGAAATAAACAACCACTTGATTATACTTGCCTTAGTTTTCTAGTTTCTAGTGAAAAGGGTTTCATTAATATAATTTTGACATGTTTTTCATTACTTAACTAGATTAATCTTTAACTGAGCACACCTACCCTATATTTCCATTATGTGAGGATAAGCCTTTTCGTTTTCCCCTTTATACATAATACCATAAATATGAGTGTGCCGGTGGTTGTAGTAAACTTTAGAACTTGGCATTGTATATCTTTTCGAGACCATTATAATGAGCATTACATTGAGGTAACTTAATGTAATCGGTGCAGCTAGGATAAAAGGCAAATTTTAGGATTAAACCCAAATATCTAATAATGTATATTGACTTTTCACATCGATTAGTCAATCCCCCTGTTAAACCTTTTTTGTTGCACTTACGTTTAGTGCAAGATACCCGTAGATACACCCTTCAGAGCCTTTCCTTTCATTTTGCTCACCCAATATATGTTTCGTTACACCTATCGCCTAGCCTACCCTGTAGTTTCTTATATTCCGCGGTCCGGGCGTTGTTGGTTAAATTTGGTTCACTAGTGAAAGTCGTGGGTTTTTGAATAAAGGGATTTTGAAAGAAGATCGGGTTTAGATGATAGTTAATCTCAAGCATTTGTTTATTCGTTTATAGCTGATAGTAATATAAATCAGCGTATGTGTTGTATTGTGTTAAGTATTTTCACCTTGCGGAGCTTATACTTTATAGACCCGTGTCATTTCTATCTCTCCTTTCTATTTTAATATATATTTGTACAATGGGGGCATTGTACATCTCAAGTGGGGGGATGGGAGATAGAAATGGTTGATATTACGGTTTTTGGTAAAAATATGTGCAAAATTTACCCAAATTTAAAATTTTTTAGAGCACAAAAATATTTTTCATTGATGATGAAGGCCGAGTTAATGCATCCCATTTGCCTAGTTTATGGAGATTATGAGGCACTACATTATATTTTATATGCATTAACTCGTGTATTGAAGTTGTTGAAGACCCCTTGACTCTTGACCCTCGAATTTTGCTATGGGATTGAATGCGACTAGTAACGGGGCGATTGTGGACTTTAGGAAACTATTTGTTTCGTGTCTTTTTGTTTACACCCATTTAAATGTTTCCCCATGTCTTTATCCTACCCTTGTCATTTCTTACCTTTAGCTTATTCGAGTTAAGGAATTGAGCAGTCACAGGTGTCTCGTTCATGGATTTGGGCGAGCATTTGTGGCTTTGTCGCCTTTTCTGGAATAACGGTATTGGTAGAGAGTGATTTAACCCCGTAAGTCTTAGTGTTGTGTCAACCCATTTGCCTTTTAGAATAGCTGCATCTATAGACTCTAGTGATGGAGATTAGTATCTTTGCCAAGCCTATGATAGAATACTCGCCATGACTGAGCAATTGAGTGATCACCCCAAAATAAACACATAGATTAGTGAGAGAGAGTGTGATTTCAATTCCCTTTTTGTGAGGTACTCGGGTTGGATATTTCTAGCTTAGGTGATTTTTAAACTTATATCTTCCAAAACATCTTGGGAGATATCTTTATATAAATAATTTAAAAGGTCTACTTAAAGACAAGTAGAGTTCAAATGGGGGGATATTTGATAACGTCAAATTTACCCATGATTTAAGCGTTAATTTCCCCCTGAATTGCTCATCTTTTCTATTCATATGAAGAATATACACTCTAATTTCTTCCTATTTTGGTTTCAGGGTAAAGATGAGCAAAAGTACGTTATTGATGATTTATTGGCTCAAGAATGGGAATTACGCTTAAAGTTATTATGAAGACATAAACACTGCGGTCTAGTTAAGTGGTGATACTATACCGTTAGATGATTTATACCTCAAGTGATGAAGACTATGTCGTAGCAAGCAAATGAGCTACGGCGTAACAGAGAAAACCACCAAGCTACGCCATAGTTAGTAATTGGACTACGGCGTAATAATGAAGATAAAAGCCCTACGCCCGTAACAAGTCATTGAGTTACGGCGTAGGAAAGATTTTATGAAGACTACGCCGTAGCTAGTCATAGGGCTACGGCGTAGATGTGTTAACGAGAGTTCTACTGGCGTAGCTACTCTTTAGGCTACGCCGTAGTAATTTATTACGAAGGCTACGGCGTAACTTATTATTTAGTTACGCCGTAGTTATTAACTTGGGCCCGAAGTGTTGAAGTCCAGGGACCAAAAGCGGTCGCATGATTTAATATTTATTTATTCCAAGGACTCGAAGTAATATGAAGAAAAATGATAAAGGGCCGAAAGTGTTAAATTATAACACAATTATAATGGAAAATGAAGTACATGGGCCGAAGAGGAAACAAGGCGCAAGTGCAAGGGCTGAAAGTGGACAAAGGCAAAGTTCAAATGTCTTATAAATACAAGACAACTCCCTCCGCCCCATAATATAAGTCCATTTTGCTATTTTTGTTTGTCCCAAAATTAATGTCCACTTTTGATTTCAACCAATCAAAATGTTTGTAAGTGGGTGAGAATTAATTTTTATTGGTTAGTATTGTGAGGGCCCACTTTTTCTTAAACTTTGTAAAATATGAAAGTGAACTTATAATTTGGGACGGAGGGAGTATTTGTACGAGAGCATCATTATTATATATTAGGTTTTCAAGGTTCCTGTGGCCTTTGTGCCGTACGAAGTAAAAGGAAAGAAGAACAAAGCGTAGCAGCTTGGTGGCGTTGGTTTTAGGGGCAAAATCTTTGCGGTTTTGCCCCGGTATTCGACTAGGGGATCAAAAGCATTTATCTAGCACGATATGTATTATTTCTCGACACTCATTTTTTTATTCAGTTTCATTATTCTTGACAACAATTGTGATTCTGCTTGTTTGATGATTGTCGTGATGCCTATTGTGTTTTATTTAACTGCTCTCATACTTTAATTAATTAACGGGTTTTATATTAGATAGGTTACCCAACTTTCCAACTTTATTCACCTAAGTTACCAAACTTTTTTTTGTTCACTTAGGTTACTTAACTTTTGGGTAGCATACATGATGAGTGTGTAAATACTCATCATTTTTCTATCACCTGAACTGCCAAAACATCCAAAAACACCAAATAATGCATCAAAATTGTGAAAATATTCCAAAAGTGTGTTTTATGTGTTCTAGATGTAAAATATTTGAAAACAAATGAAAAACAAACAAAGTTTGCACAATTGGCAGTTTCAGTCCCTCAACTTTCACAAATTGTCAAAACTAGTCCCTAAATATTTCAAAATATGCAAAATATCATAAAAGGTCCTTGGGGATTCATAAGTTGTCAAAACAAACCCTTTGAATATCAAAAATCACAAATTTACAACTTTGGTCCCCCAAGTTTAAAAAATGTCAAAAATGGTCCTTGGTGAATTTAAAAAGTGAAAATATTCAAAAATAAACCTTGTACTATTCACCAATGACAAAAATGGTCCTTATGGTAAAAATTTGGAAAATTACAGGTTTGGTCCCTGAAGTTTCACAAATTGGCAGAAATGGTCCCTGGACTTTGAAAAATGGAAAATATCAACATTAGTCCTTGTACTATTCATCATATGGCAAGAATGGACCTTGAGAGTACTTTGGAAAAATCACAAAACCCAACCCTCAAGTTTCAGAAAATTACACAAATGGTCCTTGTGAAATCTATAAACCAAACCGGATCCTTAACTTCATAAAACCAACCCAAAACAAACCCAACACTACCCCTAGCCCACTACACCCCTTTTACCCTTTTCTTTTCTCTGGCCCAACCCAACAAGCCCAATCCTTTCTTTTTTATAAAAACCCAGACCCCCCCCCTTCTCCTTCCCCCGTTCACACCATCACTACCACCCCTGCAACTTGCACTGCAAACCATCACCTCACACCCACCACCTCCATCACATCCCACCGCCCAAACCCACTACCCCCCACAATAAATGCACCACCCCCCTCTTGCAATATAAAACAGAAAATGGTTATAAAACCATTTTGGCGCCAAAATCTCAATCAAGGGCTAGGATCAATCTCAGAGCATCCAATGGTCATGAATTCATCAGAGACATCCAAGGAACCCTAATCTCATGCTATAATAGAAGAGGAGCAAGAAGGAAGGAGCATAGTCTTAATTAGTTCTAAGTAGTGTCGAATTTATGTAATTTCAGTTTTTAGTTGTTTAAATTGCTTTCAAAAGCTTGTACTCTGTTTCTATAGTGTAATTGGATCTTTTATTAATCAAAAATCTCAAGGTTTCAGTTTCAATTCAGTGTTTGCAATTTCAATTTCAAATTCTGTTTTTGCTCTAATAATGCCTTAAGCTTAATGTTACTGTGTCATAAGCTCACTTAGGACTTATATAATCATAAGAAAACATAAAAAGTTAAAAAATTCAGAAAACAAAAACAAACAGGGTACCTTTGCATTTGACTGTGGAAGCTTTGGAAGTTGCCTACAATGGAGGGGCAAGATGGACTTTTACCTAGCTTATCTCTGATAAGCTAGGAGCTTGTTGAGCATAAAGAAGCTCTAGTAAAGCTAGAGTAAAGGTTTCTACTTTTCAATTTCTAAAAATTCAAGTTTTAGTGTAACTTTGCATTTTACTGTATTAGTACTTATTTTAGCTTAATCTCTGTGTTTTTGTGCTTATTTTGTGTTATTTAGTCATAATATAGCTTAAAATTAAGTCCTTAATAGTTAAAATCAGTTGTGCAATCAATTCTCATTTTCACTGCCAAAAATCAATCTTGATCATATTAAGTATTTGTGAACTAGACTCTTGTTTCTGTGCTCAAATCAATATTAGATATCATAATCAGTGAATTGGAATCAAGTTTATGGATTGAATCACTCATTTGTTTTGAAAATCAAACTTTGGTTCAGTAAAACAGTGAAATTTGGATTTTCATGTTCTTGGTGTTCTAGGTTTGATTTTTATGCTTAAAGTGGTTTATCTTAGTTTGACTGATGTGTGAAATCAGTCTATAGTTAAAGAGTGTTGATTTGTTTTGAAAATTCCATTTTGAAAATCTTGCAGTGTGTTTGGATTTGCTGTCATTAGTGTGTTCCAGTGCATGCTTGTTGTTGTTCTTGCTTGATACATGTCACTTAGGTCCTAATAAACTCACAACAAGCATAAAATCCAGTGGTCATTTGTAAAAAAAGTCAAAATCATTCTTAATCTCATTTGGTTCATAATCTGTCAAAGTTATTTGGTCCAAAATCATCAAATCAGTAGAATAATTGTTAATATTGATAGATTTCATGTTCTTATAGCTTAATACATCATAATCAGTTCATAAATCAAGATCAAACTTCATAAAAGTCAAAGTTCTAAGTTTTCATAAAAAGTCAAAAATGCATGCCTGCAGTTTTTGAATAAAAAGTAGAATTTTGTCTAGGCTTTGTTATTCAGTTTCATGCTTAGTGCTTTTGGATTTTGAAACTTTAGTTGCTTATCTTTCTGTGTGATTTTTGTTGATTTTTCATTTGCTTATTTAACTGCTTATTGAGTTCTTTCTTTTGAGCACTTTTTCAAAAAGGTGCCCTGCACCACAGTTAAACTCCAAGGTTCATAAGCTCTTGTAGAGCTTATTAGTGGGACCCATTGTGTGTTTCTTGGCTTTTTGGAAAGCCAAGCAAGCCATCTTGCTTATTCAGTGCTTATTTCCCATTTTGCATCTTATTTGGTAGGGCTGCATAAGCCATCTTTATTTGTCTTTTCTGTTTATTGTTTCAAGTACTCAGTCAAAACACCAATTTTCATAAGCTTCTCACAAGCTCATTAGTGGACCTTAGGGTTTGCTTATTGGCTTATTTTGAAGCTTACCAGGTGAACTTGAAGTCTCAAGTTTCATTTTGGACCATAGAGTTTATTTGTGGGCCCCATAAGGTCTGCAAAGTGCTTGTTTGGACTGTGTGGTACACAGTTTAGCTTATATAGCTTATTTGTGCTTTTTGGCTTATCCAGTGTGCTTTTCTTGTCTCTTTGGCTCATTTCATGTTTATACAAGTTGTTTGTAGCTATTTCAAGCATTTGTGATTACTGTGTAGCTTATTCCTAGCTTTTGCATTGCTAGTTTGACCAAAGTCAAACTGTGACAAGCTTAAGCTTGCACACAGCTTATTTTTGAGCTTTATAAAAAGTGTTTTCATAAAAAGTGTTCATTTTCAGTGTATAAACAAGTTCCAAAAAGAAAATTCCAAAAATAATCACTTTTTAATAAAAGTGATAGTTTCTATTTAATATTTTTAATTTTTCTTAATTTTCATTTTCTCTTTTTAACTTTAGTTTAATAACAACCTGTTTTTATAATTTTATAAATTAGTTTGTCACTTTAAGTATTTTTAGTAATTTTCTTAGAATTTTCTTTTTCTGTTTAGTATTTATTAGATTTAATATTAGTTAAATTAGTAATTAAGAAAAACAGATAAATTAATTAATTCTGTATAAATTTGTTAAACAGTAGCATCTTTTTATATTTTTCCTAGGTTCTAAATAATATTTATTATCTTTAGTAATTTTTCTAGAATTTTTACTGTTCATTTGGTAATTCTTAGATTTAATTTTAATTAAAACAGTTTAATTGGAAAAACCAAAAAGAAATTAGAATAGTTGTTAAATTTTAATCTGATTTTCATTTTTATAATTTTTCTAGCTTTGTCACATTAATTAGAACCTTTAAGAATTAATTTTGTAATTTTCCTTTTTCTATTTCTAATTTTTCTCTTTTAAATAGTTTAATTAGGTTTTAAATATTAATTAAGTTTTTAATTTATAAAAAATCCACAAAAAGACAAAAATATTTCTTTTTAATTTTTATAAATATTTTAAGTCATTTTAGGTTTTTAGAAAATAATTTTGTAATTTTCTATGTTAAATTTGTAATAGAAATCTTTTTAGAATTAGTTTAAATAGATTTTTAAGAAAATTAAAGTAGTTTATATTAAATAATTAATATTAAATTAATATAATATTAATAAAATATTTTCTTTTTAGATTTTAATTTTCTTTAAATTATAAGTTTCAAAATTTTCATTTCACACCCTTTAAGTTTGGAACTTGTCATTTTTAGCCCCTGTAATTTAGAAATTGTCACTTTTAGTCCCTGTACTTCGCTTAATTGCATTTTGTGTTATAAATTTGTCATATCTGTTATTGTACATTTTCATTTTAAAATTCCAAGCAATCAGTAGTGTAAAAACCAATAAAAATCTTATTCTGGTTACTATTCCCACAATCACTTATTCCCGAAACGTTTTCCAAACACAATTTCAGCCTCGTTGGGACTTTAACGACCCGGGGAAACACTATACTCTCCAGGATTTCATTGCACCTTGTCTCAAGCTTTCAGGGTTTATTTGTTACGGTTGGCCATTCACAAGTGGCTAGCTTGTGTGGCAATACCTGTTGGTCCTGAGACGAGTCAAAATTTGGCGCCGCTGCCGGGGAGGTTGTTGCGTGTTTT
>LBNU01000733.1:8921-20533 GCA_014162995.1 Artemisia annua | reverse complement strand
AAAAAAAAAAAAAAAAAAAAAAACCCCTCCAAATAGATGTCTACCAAACAGGCCGTAAGTAAAGGTTTTTATTTTTATTTTATTTATTTATTTATTATTATTATTATTATTATTATTATTATTATTATTATTATTATTATTATTATTATTATTATTATTATTATTATTATTATTATTTATGTATCCATGTTTTAGTATACTGCTTATGTAAGACTTAGGATCAAATGAGAACAAAACTTAAAATGAGAAGAATGAGAAATAACAATAAGTACATATTTGAGATGCATCGACTTGAATTAGATGCATCCCTAATCTTTTAGATGCACCATAATATATTTTCTAGCAAAAAATTAGATGCATATACATATATTAGATGCATTTCATCAAGTTAGACGAATCTTCTGCATTTTTTGTCCTCTGCGGGTCAAATTTGTTGTTAGTACTACTTTGAATCGTTTTCACTTCAAAATCACTTTTGAAACTAATTGGGATGCATCTAAATGAATAGAGATACGTCTAAATCAAGTCGATTCATCTCAAATGTGTGGTTATAGTTATTTCTCATCCTTCTCATTTTAAGTTTTCTTCTCACTGGATCCTTAGCTTATGTAATCCAACTATAATGATATGCTCATATACTGTATAACTTTTTTTGACATGACTATTTCTCGTCATTTTGTTCATCTTAAAACTTCTATGCTACAAGCCATATGGTAATGTGAACACATTAGCTAACAGAAAAGATCATTTAAAAAGGTGGTGCCCATAATAAATTTAGTCAATGAAAACTATCGATTTTAAACCTAACTTCAGATATCCGTATATTATTTTTCTTTATATATTTTGTTTTTATAAACTAACTAGTTATATTGCCCGCGCACGCGCGGGTATTTTTTAAAATTTTTTTTAATGATATATTTTTATTTCTTAAAAACAAATAATTTAATCTTTATTTTGTTTAATTTATGATTTTTAATTATATTTGTTTATTATTAAAGATAACCATTTAAAAAATCTAATTGTTAGTTGCATCTTATCTATATTTTTTTGTACTTATCTTCTACTTGTGTAGTATATCAACAAAACAAATTTTTAAAATTTTAAATTAAAAAAATAATAATTAAAATATTACCTAATAAGGAAATATTCTTTCTTCCGAAATACGAAAGTACCCACTAGAGGTTTTGTTTTATTATATAAAAGATTTATCTAAAA
Source organism: Artemisia annua (assembly GCA_014162995.1). Classification (NCBI taxonomy): domain Eukaryota; kingdom Viridiplantae; phylum Streptophyta; class Magnoliopsida; order Asterales; family Asteraceae; genus Artemisia; species Artemisia annua. The sequence goes on along the minus strand of LBNU01000733.1, from coordinate 19,318 downwards.
TAACAATACAATAATTTTAAAACCGATGCAACACGCGGCCATGTAACGATTGTTAATGAACAAGGACATGAAACTCCACTAACCATCCAGATATTAATTTGAGGATGGGTTATGTTATTGGTTTTGGTCAAAATGTACAAATTGCGATGCACACCGTACAAATCCGCAATGCACATGGCCTTACGAAACCCTTTTTTGGGAGGGTTCGTGTAAACTCCCCTTTGAGGATGTGCTAATGTTATTGTGCAACATCCTTGTGAAATCTTATTTAGCCGTGAAAGCTTAATCTGACAGAAGGTGAGTACAATGAAACTTGAGTGCAAGGCAAAAATGAAATTTTGGTGGTTACTCGTATTTTATAATTATTATACTTGTTTTCAGCAGTGACGGATCTAGCCGGAAATCCAAGGTGATTCCTTTATTTGGTCAAGTTGAAAAATGCAATGGGTCAACCAANAATCGTTAAGATTTGTTCTTCAACAACATCATCGACATCTTTTTCTTCAATTTTATGATGCGATTTGTGGATGATTTTTGATGTGTGTGTGTGTATCTTTTGATTTGTGTAAAAGTATGTGTTGTGTGTGTTTTTAGTGTGTGTTTTGGGGAGAGAAAAAGTAGATCTGAGAATGAGAATGAGAAAGAGACGGGGTGTGAGTGTGATGGTGAGTGGTTAGTTGGGAGGTAATTTTACCAAATTACCCTTCCGCTTTTTATTGTTTTTTTTTAATACAAAAATCCTTTTTAATCTGCACCCTTCTTTTTTTTAGATGGATGGCTGAGATTTGTCCCTCAGTATCCAAGAAAAGTATGGTTTCTTAAATAACTCCCCTCATATATTATAGAGCCACATGTAAGAGCTAAAAAAGTACAACAAATTTTGAAATATAATTTTAATGAAAACTTACAAAACACACCCTAAACTTCTTAATATTTACGGCTTTTTATATAACAAACTTTATTTGCCAAATATCTAATAGATATCTAGCGGTTTTTTGAAAAAAATATATACTGGCAAAAAGGCCTCTCGATGACGAACAAAACAAGCCCAATATTGATATGCTTTTGACGCATGTACGGTTTTATATATAGAGTTTTTAAATAAAAGAAACTTTTATAATGCACCCTTAACCTATAAAATAATTTTAAAAATTATCCTAAATATTTTTAAAACTATAAGTGTAAAAAATATTTGCGAACAAAATTGTTGCCCCGTCGCGAAGCGCGGGTCCATTCCATCTTGTTATTATTATTATTATTTATGTATCCATGTTTTAGTATATTGCTTATGTAATCCAACTATAATGATATGCTCATATGCTGTATAACTTTTTTTGACATGACTATTTCTCGTCATTTTGTTCATCTTAAAACTTCTATGCTACAAGCCATATGGTAATGTGAACACATTAGCTACCAGAAAAGATCATTTAAAAAGGTGGTGCCCATAATAAATTTAGTCAATGAAAACTATCGATTTTAAACCTAACTTCAGATATCCGTATATTATTTTTCTTTATATATTTTGTTTTTATAAACTAACTAGTTATAATGCACGCGCACGCGCGGGTTTTTAAAAAAAAAAAAAAAAATTAATGATATATTTTTATTTCTTAAAAAACAAATAATTTAATATTTATTTTTTTTAATTTATGATTTTTAATTATATTTGTTTATTATTAAAGATAATCATTTAAAAAATTTAATCCTGTTGTTAGTTGCATCTTATCTATATTTTTTTGTATTTATCTTCTACTTGTGTAGTATATCAACAAAACAAATTTTTAAAATTTTAAATTAAAAAATAATAATTAAAATATTACTTAATAAGAAAATATTCTTTTTTCCGAAATACGAAAGTACCCACAAGGGCTTTTGTTTTATTATATAAAAGATTTATCTAAAATAACAATACAATAATTTTAAAACCGATGCAACACGCGGCCATGTAACGATTGTTAATGAACAAGGACATTAAACTCCACTAACCATCCAGATATTAATTTGAGGATGGGTTATGTTATTGGTTTTGGTCAAAATGTACAAATTGCGATGCATACCGTACAAACCCGCAATGCATAGAGCCTGTTCGTGTAAACTCCCCCTTTGAGGATGTGCTAATGTTATTGTGCAACATCCTTGTGAAATCTTATTTAGACGTGAAAGCTTAATCTGACAGAAGGTGAGTACAATGAAACTTGAGTGTAAGGCAAAAATGAAATTTTGGTGGTTACTCGTATTTTATAATTATTATACTTGTTTTTAGAAGTGACGGATCTAGCCGGAAATCCAAGGTGATTCCTTTATCTGGTCAAGTTGAAAAATGCAATGGGTCAACCAACCAACGGTCAATTTTTCAGGTTGGATTAGGTCCAATTTAACAAGATGTGATAAAAAAAATAAAAATAAAAAATAATAATAATAAAATAAAATAAAATAAAGATTTGTAACATAATAGTTAATGCGTTTTCAATTGCGTCTTCCTAGATTTCATAGCTTGAAAATGAGCTATGATTGTAACATATACATTCTAATCTATCTTTTTCAACATAGGGCACTAAGCAATCATTCATAAAGTCATCCTCCACTTTATTGCGTAAATCACTCTTAATCAACTTCATTGCTGAAAATGCACGCTCAACAATAGAAGTTGCAACCGGAAAAATCAAACTTTTAATCAACAATCAAATGATGCATGACATCTTCTAAAGACTAAAGTCCTAAATAGCAAACCCTAAAATCTAAATAATCTGACAATCTAAGAGTGATCTACCCCCTTTAGCAAAGATGAATATCCAACATGAAATAGATAAATTATAGTTTGGCATGTGAAATATATTTGGATATTTTGATATGTAGCCTGAAGTCTTCTATAAACAATAGTAACATTTAAAACGTGCCTCCATGTGGCATGGAAAATTATACTATATTACATTTATCAAGAGCTTATGAACAGCAACTTTTTTGCTACAGTGGTTTGGGAGTAAAATAAATGAAAAAATGCCTCTCCATCTGGATTCTTCTGCGTTCATTTCTCTACCTTTGTGGATACACACTAAACACACAATTTATCAAGAGCTTATGAACAGTAACTTTTTTGCTATTGGGAGTAAAATAAATGAAAAAATGCCTCTCCATCTGGATTCTTCTGCGTTCATTTCTCTACCTTTGTCTACACACTAAACACACACACACGCATCTCTGCTTCTCTCTCAAATAAAAAACAAACGATCGATCCAGCAAACAACGACACAAACACAGATCACAAACCACAAACACACACAACATGGCGAAAAAAAATCGATCCAAAAAATTATCGATCCAACACAAGATTCACAGATCCACAAAGAAAATTAATCAACAAGATCATTACAGTAGCTTTGGTAAGTTTTTTATTTTTTATTTTCTATATTTTTTTATTTCGTTAATTTTGTATATCGATTGGGGTTTTTGGTTGGGGGATTCTATTAAAGTTAAATGTATTTATGTTGAATTTTATGTTTCTGTATGTGTTGATTATTTTTTCTTTGTTGCTTTGGTTCTAAGGAAATCCGGTTGTTAGATTCTTGCTTCAGTAAATTGAGAAGAGGAAATGGATTAGGTTTATGTTAATAATTAGGTGTTTTAACAGGATTTTATTTTTTAATTTTTTTTGTTAGTTTTTGTTTTTGAGGATTGTTTAGATTCAAATTTCAGTATTCCGTTTTTGAGAGATTGGTTAATTCGAAATTTGAGTATTGAAATTGGGGATTAATTAAGTTGGCATTTGATGGGTTTGAATTTGATTGTGTTTAAGTTTGTAGGTTTTGAAATTTATGCTCTTTAGTGCAGTTAACTATTGGTTATGATTTGTGGTAGGGAATCTTGGCTAGGTAGCCGCATATCGATGTGTTTGCAGCCATGGTGTGTGGTCGGTGTTGCTTCAACGTTTGCAGCTGTGTTGACCTTCGGTTTATAAAGGTAATTCAACTTAAAAGTTTAGCTTTGCTTGCATAATGTATTAACTTGAGGTTTTTTTATTAGATTTTTATTTATTTGCCTTTCGGGGTTCTCGAAAAGCTAATAAGTTCATTGTTTACGCTTTTGAGTGTATGCCTTATAAGCTTAAGTGAGCAATCTATATATTTTTGATTGATTGCAGGTTATCTTCGAGTATTTAACTTTAAAAGTGAGCAATTTATATGCACATGAAAAAGCTATTAAGAAGAGGCTGACTTAAGGTATGACCACAAGCTCACCGTTATACTATTTTTTGTAACAAGAAAGGATGTCTAGAAGAGTTCAACCATATGTCCGTAAACTCAGAAACAAATGTGTCATCTTAAAGGGTGTTTGGGATTGTTTCTTAAAGGTGTTTTTATCTGCTTATCAAACATATATGTTATTTAAACTGTGTAGTAAACCTGCTTATTTGCTAATTTATGCTGAAATAAGCAATTACAAAATTGATCAATTTGGCGTTTTATTATATGTTTAAGTGTTAAATGTATACTCGATTTAATATCAAATGCGTGTTTTTATGTGTTGATATATGAACCCATGTTTCAGAGGAATATGAAACAAAGACGAGGGGACACAGGCGCAAGCCTCCAGCGAAGGCATTAGGGAAAGGCGTGCACCACGTGCTAATGTGCCAATGCTAAGAAAATGCACACCCATCTAATCTATAAACTGCAATTCCCCTCAAAGGTAAAATGGGGGCTGAAATGGGTATGTTTACATGGGTTTTGCCTAGTCTTGACTTTGTAACAAGTGAGTATACAGATGGAGATAGAGAAGTATATCGTGAAGGGCTAAAGTTGAGAGCTCCATTAGTAGCAGCGATACTAAATATGGTATATATTTTTATATATTTTGAATTTAGTAATTTTGTTATTTGTTATGTTATGCAGATTTGAATTTGTGTTGATGATCAAATAAATATGTGTTTACAAATTGTTTTAGCCATATAGGGAGTTCATAAATACATAGACTAATTTGTGCTTCTGCGCTAGACCATACGAGAATTTATTATTTAATTGACTGCTACAAATTTGAAAGAGTTTCATAAGCTACTGACCTGAAGTACTATATAGAGGATATAAATGACGATTTACACTACACTGTTTCATATAAATTTGCTTCTGCTGTAGGTATTAATGAAGGTATAGAAAAACTTTCTAGCAGTATCCGGCATGGCAACAACAGATAATGGCAACTTCTAACGGCAAAAGTAAGTCCACCATGTTTTGTAACACTTACTTGGTAAAGATTCGTCATGGTTATGCGATTCCAGGAAACTTACGGGCATGGCATTTCTTTGTTCCAGATGTTGAATGATCTATTAGCAAATATGATGAGTCAAAGGGGCATTCCATTTATTGCGGCTTTAACGAGCGACCTGCATGTCCTGCCTGATTTCCATGGGAACAGGTACATGTTGTAACATATTTTTAGTTAAGTGATCCTAATGGTCAAATTTGGTATCTTCTTGGAACTTATTATTTAAAAATTATTTCAACCCATCTGGCCTATTAGAGATTCAACATAACCTCAATCGACCCATAATATGAGTAATTAGTCAAAATTGCCACATTTACATATATCTTTCTTAGTCAAGTCAGCTAAATCTTAACTCTTTGTTATAGGTCTCCCATTGCAGACCCAAATGCAAAAGGAATAATTTGCGATTTGAATCTCGATACAAGTGAAAAACAGTTGGCTCTTCAATACTTTGCCACTGTATAAGCCTATGCATATGGTACATGTCATATCATAGAGCATTGCAATGAGTGTGGACACAAAGTCAGTGTTCTTTTAGTATTAATATGCGTGTCGTTATATCTGGCAGAAATTTTTGGCTTGATGGTATTAGAGGTAGTAATTTAGACCTCAAATACATCATTCTAAATGTTTTTAGTCAAGTTTTTAATCTTTCACAAAGATTACAGGTTTTGTAATCATATTGCTACATTAAGTATGCATATAAAATTCTTTGGATGGCAAGATGTTTCAGGACAACCTGTTGGGAATTACAGATTTGATGATTACAAAACCCACAAGCAAGAATGAAGAAAGAAGAAACAAGAGGGGCCTATTATGTAATAGTTACTTAGCTTTGTTAGTAAGCTAACCTTATTAGGGTTTCTTGTAACCTCCCTCTATTATATAAAGAGGGTGGCGTCTAGGTTATAAGCAACTCATCCTTTGATAGCTAGTCTCTCCAATGAGAGTCTAGAGAACGCATAGAGCGTGTAGTAGTAGTTTAGTAGTAATAGTTTATTTTATATTAAATAAAGAAAACCTTGAAGTAACTTTGATTCTTATGTTCTTATTCCGCTGTGCTAAATCATTGTTACTATATCCTAGATGGGCTTAAATGATCTTTAACAATTGGTATCAGAGCGGGTGGCTCTTGATATCTAGGGTTTCAAGGTTTTTATGTTCGTGTTTTATGAGCGAAAAGCAGTTTCAATGAAGAGCAGATCTGGTCTTATAAGTCGGTGAAATAGCAATTAATGTAATTTTCGGCAGAAGCAGCTTTGGCAAAGGGTTTTGAGGTAATCGTTAAATTTTATCTTTTGGCTGCTACAATATATTATAAAATTTTGCACCTGATTGGTCACGAGGGTTAATGGAGCAGAACCGTTGTCATCTTTTGCAATATGATGGCATGAATTAATTTAAACCTCGTACTATTATTCTAATTGTGGGACATGATTCATTCATGGGTCGGTGGTATTAAATTATGAATTGGTGGTGATATTAAGGGTTTGTCGGATCTGTTCATTTGTAACCTCGTACTAATCATTGATTGATCAATTATCTTATTGATCATAACTGTTGCGTTCAAAGTAAATCAAGTGATCGAGGTTTCGTAATAAAAAATAAATAAATAAAATAAAATAATGAAGTTATTATTGTATGTCGACTTGTGCAAGTGGATTGCAATGAAGTGTATTTGTGTGATTTATTAAACCTTGAACGGAAATTGCAAATGGGTCGTGTTTGTGAATTATGTGGGGGTACGAATTATCACATGGTAGTGACACATGGGTTACTGAGCTGTCGTTATGAACCTTGATGGGTCATTTTCTTCATGAGGGGCTCGTTGGTAAACGGTAATTGGTTCTGTCGTCTAGCTATTTGGCTAAATTGATTGGTAGAAGATTTGGTCATGGTTTCTGCTGATATGTTAATGTTGTTTCTGCTGCTGCATTATTCGATACTACTGATGCTTTAGAGAGTTTCTACTAGTATGTTATTTTGTTTCTGCTGATGTACATGGTTGGTTCCTACTGATGATATTCAGTTTCTCCTGGTGGTTTCTACTGATGGTTCTTGCTGACTTCTTTATGGTTCCTGCTGACTTGTTGTATATTTTTTTCTTTTGGTCGGTTTTGGTTCCTACTAGTCATGTGAGATTACTAATGGTTATCAACCATCATCATTTTGTTGAGAAGATTACTTGACGAAGACATTTGATTATCGCTTGTTTGATGTTGTAATTGATTTTCCCAAGTATTGTGTTCTTATCATATCTTAAAGGGATCAGCAGCTTTTTAAGATAACTTGCTTGGTTTGTATGGTGAAGAAGACTTGACGACTCTAGTGAAGGGGTACGATCTATCTTATTGTGCTTAATGCGTACATTTGCTATCACTTGAAGGAGTTACGTTATTTGTGCTCAGCGTCTCATTGGATAAGTCAATGAGGAGTTTGTCAAGAGGACGTCACGTGGATAGTGCAAGACATAAGATGCAAGTTTGGGAGATTCCATTTCTTCATTAAATCAATTATAGTTGATTTTCTTCATCAATGATCACTCCATGGAACCTACTAGATTCAAGAGATGGCAAGTATACTTTTAAGGGGAAGCTTATTGTTAATATACTTGGCCATCCTCTTACACTTTGTGCTGATGTGCTTATTTTGATTCTGTTGATCGATACTGCTGCTTGTTTCTGCTGCTTTCACTCATTCCTGCTGCTCGTTACTGCTGATAGTTAAAAAAAATTATTACTATTATTTTGTTTTTGCTGGTTGTTATTTGATTCTAGGTCCAAAGACGCCCTTGAATTTTGGACGACGTTGAAGTCCGAGATACATGCATCACTTGAGGGGAAGCGTCTACGAGTTGCACAAGACCCCTATTGGATGATTACAAAAAGGGGAAGAAGATTTATGATGTGCAACTTATTATTTGTGATGACATGTTTTAGCATTGTTTCTTCATGCAGATTGTTTTGTAATATCAAATAGGGGAAGATTGTTGGGAATTACAGATTTGATGATTACAAAACCCACAAGCAAGAATGAAGAAAGAAGAAACAAGAGGGGCCTATTATGTAATAGTTACTTAGCTTTGTTAGTAAGCTAATCTTATTAGGGTTTCTTGTAACCTCCCTCTATTATATAAAGAGGGTGGCGTCTAGGTTATAAGCAACTCATCCTTTGATAGCTAGTCTCTCCAATGAGAGTCTAGAGAACGCATAGAGCGTGTAGTAGTAGTTTAGTAGTAATAGTTTATTTTATATTCAATAAAGAAAACCTTGAAGTAACTTTGATTCTTATGTTCGTATTCCACTGTGCCAAATCATTGTTACTATATCCTAGATGGGCTTAAACGATCTTTAACACAACCCAACACAACCCTACTAGAGTTTACATTTGAATCTTACGACAATTATATAAAAATTTGAATTTTTTATACTTTATTAAGTTCTATATGTACACACGCATATTATAATCACAGGCATAGCATATTTTTGGTCGAGGCAAAATCTGTTAGCCGTGTATCAGGCACCCTTTTGTTTGCACGCGTGTCCTAGCAAAAACATTGAAACAAACTTCATAGGTGATTATTACCAGATGGACTCTCACCAGTCCCTTTTTCATGTGTGGCTATCTACTAATTTTACTAATTTTAAACTGCTTATAGGATGAAATATGCAGATTGAAACACCCCCTATACATGTAGTTAAATGAAAGCACTTCATTGTTAGTTATAAATCAAAGGTGAAAAAAGTAGGGGGTAATTACGTGATCTTTTTTGTTTGCCATATTATATTTACGTGACTACGTGTTTTCAGAGTTTGCTTTTGTATTTAACTTTAGGTTCTTTTTTATGTAGACACAGCCATTACGTCTAACAGATGACATGCAAGAAGGCGTGCTCTAGATTGTGGCATGACGTCGCTTGAGAAATCAGTAAGGTGCTGTTACAGCTGTGAAATTTGCAATGCCATCCTGAGGTATAAGATTTTTGATTTTTGTTGCAAAATTGAGTTATCTGTGCGAAAATAATCAAATATTAAAACTTGTACACCTCTACAAATGTGTCATTATTAATAATTATCCCTTAAATGTTTAAAAAAGGTAATATACAAAGCAAACTCTTCAAAGCATTTAAACGATGTTTACTGATAACCAATTTGAGAGTGATTTGGAATGCTTATGCACATTACACATCTGATCATTCTTGAATCGGGAGTGACACAAGTTCTTTTGTAAAGCAACAACCATAAGCATACCGCATATAATCAAAACTTATAAGAAATTCCAAACATCCATAAACAACTTCATTGAATCATTGGTTCTTCATTTCTTCTCTGTTCCACAATTAGCGGGTGTTTGGGATTGCTTAATAATACTGCTTATGGTGTTCAGATATAATATCACTCCCTCCATTCCAGAACCCTTTTGTTTGCGCCTGATCTTTTTTGGGATAAAGGAAGTATATGCTGAATGAGTTGAAACAATCTCGGTGATAAATTGAGAACTTAAAAATTGTATGGAATATGTAAAGAGAAAGCAACTACAAAGGGTTGAAAAAAAGCCCTGTGTTCCTGGGTGTCCAACCCATTTTGTATGTTTTGGGGAGTATAACTTACTACAATTTGTTTAAAGAATAAACATTTCTTATATGATTTTACAATTTATTGATAATGGTTTAATATTTATAACAAATAGAGCTAGAAAGCTACAAAGTACAGGCACTTCACTTAGTCGACTCATTCCTTTCTTTAGATAAAGTATTTTGTTTTTACACGTTCGACCCTTATCAATGAACTTTGACGCATATTGGCATATTATGTTAGGTTGGTGGGCTTATTGGTGGAAGTCAAAACAAAGAACGTCTTGATTACCTGGAAATCGCATAGATGAACTGGAGTTTAGTGAGGACAGCCTTTGGTGGTACCTTGATCACTGACGTTATGGTACATGTGAGCATCTTTTTTTCATCTATTATTTTCATACAACCAAATGTCATTTGATCATGAGGCTTGCAATCCAAAAGGGTATGTTGCTGTGTTTTAAAATTGGTTTTTTTTTTCTTTTTTTTTTGTGTGTTTTAAAATTGTTCCGAAAAAAAAACAAAAAAAAAAAAAAAAAAAAAAAAAAAAAAAAAAAAAAAA
>LBNU01000731.1:45718-62701 GCA_014162995.1 Artemisia annua | reverse complement strand
GGTATAAAGTATAAAAGTGAAGTTTTGGACTAAAAAGGAGATTATTTTAATATAAGGGTATAAAGTGTAACTTTTGGTAAAGTAAATGGGTAAAACTTGACATAAAAGTTTTTACTTTCAACATTTTTCTACATTTATATTTTTATAATTATGACATATATTATACATATATCATGAATACTTAATATCTCGTTTTACAAGGAATTATAGGCACTTTATTATAACTAAAGATATTTAAAATAAATATTTTTATCAACATTATAACGACAATGAATAATTAAACGTATATCGATAACGTTTTCGTATCAATAGTATAAATAACTAAATTAAGTTATTTTTAACTTCAAACATTTTAAAACACATAAAGTCGGTATCACCGTACTCGAAGAATCACACGTCATTTCACTCATCGAATCCGAATCACTGATAATAATATATATATATCACATTAATTTAGGTCGCAAGTCGGAGGCTATTCATTGCTATTCGTAGCTATTCACCATCACCCTTTTGAGTACTATTTGATTTCTACAAATACCCACCGTAATCGACACCCCACAGGTGAGTTTATAGTCGCACCTTTTTAAATTATTTTCAAAACCCCGTGGGGAGATACATGCGATAACCAAACACAAGTATTTCTAGTATGCGATTATTCACCTGATATTGCCTAAGTTGACACCCCTGCTAAAAAGTCCCTCACCTCACGAACCTTAATCACTTGCGAGTGAACGCGAATTTAGGTAATAGATCTATTGGAACCGGCATCCCACCTCTGTCAGCTAGATCAGTTGGCAGGAGGTGTGCTATATTCGAGTTTCAGGGAAGCTAGCATCTTCCTTCACCGAGGGCCCCTTTCTCATCTACATCCCCTGTGGTGTAGGTGATTATATCTTTTATGATATCACCCGATGTTAAAGCTTGAGATTCGTGAAGCTTAGGAGCAATATTTATCTATGTATTTTTGTATATATGACACCCGATTTAATAGAGACGAGACTATCTCGGTTGTTTTTTAAAAAATATTTGGCTTGTGTTCAAACTCTTACAAATTTAAACTACTATGGATTCACTCAACCTTTGTGTTAACTTTTTAGAATGTTTATCTCAGGAAATTAGCGGAATGATAGCACGGAGCTGGCAAAAGGGCACACAGGACCTCCCTTTATCTTTTAAATAATCTTATCATTCTTTTCAACTCGTCACCCCCCCTCTTGTAAAACATTTCACTTTTTGGAAAATGTTTTGAAATTTCGAATATTGAGTTTTAATTGAATGATATAAAAATCCTATCTTTGAATTGTTTCTATAAGTATGACTGTGATCTAAGACGTAATTACCTCGAATTATACTACCGCTGCTTTCCAAATTTTCGGGTGTTGCAGTACCTGATTTCAACATAGGACATTTTATATCCTACAAAGTGACCACATAGTGTAAGTTTCCACTTTAAACAACCTTCCAATACCATATCATCATCAAATACCACAACCTCTCTCCCATCTTAATGGTAATAGGTATTAATTCCAATTTATTATCCAAAACACTACTACCAATCTTAACAGGGGAAGTAAAAGATTTTGGACTATTATCAACTGAAACCTTATTATTCTTAACATCAGAAGTAGGACTATTCTTATCACCATCACTACTCACATGTACTCCACTCCTGTCACTCAATTCTTGATTCCCATTGGTTGCCTTCTCACCAGAATTAGTAACATTGTCCTGTACTTGTTCCTCCCTAGTGCATTCACTTAATGGAGGAAAATCCTCATCATTCACTTGCCCAATTTCCTTCTAGAAACCTTCAGCTACAACTTCCCCATTCCCATTCTTACACTCATCAACTTGAACATTCTCAAACTCCTTTTCAACATCTCTATTACTACTCTTGTGTTTACCTAAGTCACATACAGTATTCTCAAATCTATTAGGAATTCTAATTTGACGTTTAGAAGATCTTTAACTATTAGACTTATTGAATTAACAGTTAAACACACTCCTTCTAGATAGTAGCTATTTCAATCAGCTTAAAATTTTGAACAAGATATTGGCGCCAAGATCACCATTCCGAATTCATCAATTATAGTTGATCAAAGCTCGTACAATTGCTAATAGAATGTGTCTAGAGATAGTAGAAGTCTATAAAACAGTTTAGAGTTCAGTAAATCGTAAAAATGAGTGTTTTTCAGAAATCATAAAAAATGGGGGATTTCTCAAAACTTCACGAATATCTAATTCAATCTAATCATTGTGTGCGCAATGATGAGACGAATCGAATGATGTAATCAGAAATGAATTTCGTTAAGAATTTGGGTAGAAAATGAAGCTTTTAGATGATTTTTAATGGTGGGTTTTTTTTGGGAGGGAAATTATGTTACCGGAGGTTTTTGGAGAGAGAGATTTGATCGTTATTGTCTACCTTAATCCCCTTTTCCGATCCTTTAGTTATGGAGAAGAAGTACTTTTGGGTTTTTACACTTTTACCAAAATGACGTAGTTTAACTGGGTCTACACCTTAGCTTGTGTACACTACAGCCTCACACTCACTTTCCCCATGACTTATATTTGAAAGTAATAAACAATTTTTCACATTTTATAGCAGTTTATCACTAGTTTTAAAGCTAAAACTCGAATAAAATCACCCTCGATTACTATCTGGCCCTACAAATCCATGTGTGGCACGTGCCACAGGTGGTCAAGGCATAGATCCTCCCCTGTGAGGATAGCATATGTTTAGAAATCTATTTTCTTGAGCATGTACTTAATAGATGAGTAGAAAACAAGCCGGGAGATGTGTAGGTTTGGCTTTCCACATGCCAATTGAGTTGAGTTGATGATTTTTAATGAATTATCAAAATATAAATCAAGACGATAGTCGAACTTTCATACAAATCTGATAGAAAGTATAGTGTCATGGTCGATAGAATACATTGCCCTGACATTTTAAAAAACGAATAACCAAAACAAATTGTGTTATCAGAAATTGCATACCAAAAATGAAAGTTAAGATCAAATGAGAAATATAATTAAGATGAGAAGATAGCGCCATATTTACATTTATCCCACTTACACGATTAGACATAAAATATGGTTTTCATGTCTAGGACCCTTAACACATATACTAGCTAGAATACTTGTCTTCAAATCTTACCTAAAACATTTCTTGTAAGTTTAATTTCATTACTTCTTAACTAACTGATTATTATTATTTTTTTTTTTATTTTTTTATTTTTTTTAAGTAGTAGTAATCAAAACACTCAAACTTTCAAATCAAATCAACTTTTGGTGAAGATATAGGAATGGTGTGTGCTTTGACACTAAATCGCCACGTAAAGATACTATTGATGAAGACATAATAGTTAATTATATTCTTCGATTTTTAATAGGTATAAAATGATAATCCATGTTGGATCAATTGGATTATAAATCCAGTAAGAGCTTGTATGAATAAATCCTTGTATGGCTAGCTTCTCACTAAGCCCTCTTTTTAAACATCACACAGGTATCAGATCGTGACTTCAGCTCGTAAAATCTTTATGAATAAATCACTCACGTACTATTAGAGTAAAGGCTCCTTCATAATCAATCATACGCTTTATTTGTAGACAGGTACCATCAAAACTCGTAAAATAGTTTCATCACATTTATCACTTATATAACCTATTATAGTATTATCATTAAAAGACATCCTACGGACAATATATATAGTACTCGTATATCATAACAAAAGTAAACGTCTTTTTGTACAAAAGAAACGTACATGACCTTAACCGTAAAGGGAATGGCATAGGCAGAGCCAGTGACCGGAGTGAAGTCGCGACAAGGTAGCCCTACAATAAAACAACCCACTACACTGCTCGTATTTATTTAAAGGGCCCTTATATAAGACCTTAACACTAGAAAACAAAAATGGAACCATGCACGAGCTGTGTGTTCATGGTCCTAACTTTAAATCGACAAAGATGGGCAATTAATACTAAAAGTAAAGGTCGGTGTACAACTTTGTTCATGACATTGTGAGGCTAGTATCAAACGTTAGTAACCTTAATCTCACGGCACACCCTCTACAAAATCCCACTTTCATCAACATTTTACACGTACAATAAACACAACTCAACTCAAATCAAATCATGGCAACATCCAAAATGCCAAACACAAGATTCGTCATGGAGGTTGCTCCACCAAAGTTCATTGTCGTTGTTAGGCGGCCATTCATGGTTGTCCTTGCAACCATCAACGAACATGAATAACGNAAAATTGTAAAGATCTCATTTCAACCCGACCCGGGAAAAAAAACACGCGGATCTTTTTCAAATCTGATTAATTAACTTGACACACTAAAAACACACATCATTCAGCCATGGCGGATCTGAATATTTTGCCCTAAATTTTTTGGAGGTTCTCTTATCTCTAATCTTTAATTATTAAGAAATAATTATGCATATATGATGTTAATTATTCAAAATTAGAGGTGGCAAAATGGTTGGGTCGGGTAGGGTTGGGTCGGGTAGGGTTGGGTCTTGAGTCTTAAATGGGTATGGGTCTAGATGGGTATGAGTTTAGATGGGTCACTTGGAAGGATGGGTCTAGATGGGTTTGAGTTTAGACGGGTCACTTTGAAGGATGGGTCTAGGTCAAATGTGTCTCGGGCCTCGGGTCGGGTCGGGTTTTTTTTGAGTCTTATATGTTTTCATCCGTTTTCAAACATTTTCTTACATTTTATAAACCATTTAATGGACTTAACCATTTTATAAGCCATCATGTTTGGTTTTGGTTGTATACCAACTATCTTCATTGCAAAAATGTAAAAAGAACACAGTGATTTGCAAATTGAGAGATTTCAAATAATATATATCAAACTACATGTAACATCAATATTTTTTATTTAAACAAATTAATGAATGCCTACTATAATCATCCCTAGCCACCAAAATAAAAGACTAATCAAATTCAAACATTTCTTCATAAAATATGGTCTTGAGTAAGCAATGTACGCGTGAAAGTTATAAAAACATGTATAATTAATAAGCTAATATGATCCAACTAAGCTGAATGGTTCGTTGTTCTTCTTAGTTCACTCAAGAAATCAATCTGATGACCATAACCTTCAACCTCAGCTGCACCACTTCCAGAACACATAAAGGGTTTTTCTGGAAAACAAAAAAGGATATCATGAATTTGTAAGCAATATCCCCTGGCCTACTGATCCCGTGTGAGGAGGGGGAATCACCCTAAAGTTCAGCACCTTTTTTCTTAAAACCCAAGTTTCGTCAATGTAATGAGCAGTCAATGTCATGTAACTGTCGCTAGTAACTAAAGTCCACAAATCTGATGTTAAACAAATTCCACCTTTTATTTTCGCCAACTCATTTCTAACCTTCAGTTTTTCCCTTTCATATATACTTAAGACTACCCTTTTTACTGTGTTTCTACATACTGGTTTTGCATCCGGGTGTAAAAACTTGTGCAAGTCTCTTGTTCCCTCGTGCTCAACATAACTAAACAAATAATTATGTTTAATAACAGAAATTGCCAGTTTCTCTCTATGTTTAGCTTGATCTAAGCTCATTAACTCAAATAAGCAATCAAATCAACAATCAAATAAGCAGATCAAACAATAAAAATTACGATTAAATATTTAGCTCTAAGTTATATTGAGATATAAAGTTGTGACATAGATATTTTTTGGATTAAGGAGAAATAGTTGTAGCAATGCCATTAGTATACTCAAACATTAGGATCTCTGTACGATGATCATCTAAGCCGTAGTGAGTTACTGGTCTTCACAAGTAAACATCCAACCCCCTAGGATATTCAGTGAACCCATTGTAATGGAAATATGAATAGATTGTATTGAATGATGGATTACATAGACTGTTGGTATATTCTTCATATCATTGATATTCTTTGCATCTATTTGCGTTAAATATATAGAAACACACTATCGGTTGCACAGTTATGAGATTATCCACTTATGCACGTTCTAGACCATCTGTGTGTGCCTAGACCATCTGTGCGCTGCTGTTATAGAATTTAAATGAGTAATATAGATGTATTCCATGTAAAACCATAATCCATTGTGTATATGGGACAACAATAGATAAGACCATAGCTCTACCAACTGCGAAGACCAAACTGTGATGTTACTTACTATTTTTTCTATAAATCACATAGCAGTAAATGTACGCCAACTCTCTGTAGACAGTAAATAACCATCAGTACATGGTAGTGAGGTGGTCAGACAGAAAGTAACCATGGCTTGACCCATTTAACTAAAAATAAGAAACCATTATCTACACAGACCAAGAACATGCATCTACACACAATTTTGACTTATTGTTGGAATTTTAAGATCAAATTTTACTCTTAATTCTAGTTTATATCTCAAACACTTTATATTTGTATATGCAATATATAGCAGTCATGTATATGCCAATAAGGTTGTACAAAACATTTGGTTTGGGCCACAGACCAACAAACCTTAGGTAGATATTATGGTCGGTCATTTATGACAGTTAAAGTAGTTAACAAAAACAGTTATTTGACAGTTATGGTTAAAGGACATGTCTGTTGGTCTTTTTGAACCATCACATCCTTTAAAATCATACCTGTTCACTTACTATTTATAGGACCTTGTAATAACAGTTAATATTAATGAATAACAGTTATAATTCGTGTATCTTTCCCTCCATATTTCATTTTATCTCATTTCACTGCATATACAACACTGCACACAATTTGTCTCATCACAGTCAACCATTTTACATTAAAATGGTTAACACAAACACTCTCATTGAGAACAAATGGTCAAGGCTGAAAGGAAAGGGTCTATACCATTCTAACACTTATTTCCATCATTATTAAAAATAAAACTGAAAATAGAAGAGGCTCATAACTTCATCGCAGAATATCCAAGCATGCTATATATTGGTTTGTGTTTAGATACAGTTTCACATCAGGAAATACTACTTTAAATAAGGAGAAATAGTTGTAGCAAGAGTAAATTGCATAAATCGTCCATAAAGTTTGGCCAAATTGCATGTTTCGTCCCTATGTTACGAAAGTGCAAGGATCATCCCTGTGAGAAAATCTTTGGTACAATATCGTCCCTACAGGGACGATACTTGCACCAAAGTTTTCCCCAAAAAGGATGATACTTGCAACAAAAGTTTCCCCACAGGGACGATCCTTGCACTTTTGTAACATTAGGGACGAAACATGCAATTTGGCCAAACTTTAAGGACGATTTATGCAATTTACTCTTGTAGCAATCTGTTTTCTTTGTTTTCAGTTAGCCATCCAAAATTGTTATAAATTCTTTAAATAATTTTTATTTTCATGTTTTATGTGCTTATTTGATTGACAATTTTATTGCTTATATGAGTTAAATGGTTTAGCGAATCTGTATTACAAGTTAAATGGTTTAGCGAATCCGCATTATAGGTCACAATAATGTACCATTCAGTTGAATTGTTTTCACTGTTTTCTGATCTTAGTTATGTGGTCACTTCATATAATCTGTTTAGTCTTCCTTGTTGTTGTTTTTGCTTTTCTATGCTGAATTTGAGTGCTACTTATCTGCCTTGTATCAGTAAGCTACCAATATGATACTTACTTGCCACACCCCGCCTAGGCGGAAACGCGAGGCGTGACGGAGAGGATCGTCATAACACATTGATATAAAAAAATAGAGAATTCACTAATGAGATCCAATACAAAATGTCATGATGACTCCTGACACAAGTAGAGACTTGTATCATGGTTAAGCGCTACCACGACAAACGTAGTCATAAACATATGAAATAATTCCCACCACTTGGGACAAGTTCAAGGAAAATGAACCATGCGGGTTTTTCTTAGGTCTCACTAAGGCCAAGTATGAAGCTTTATCCTCCTTAAGCATTGCTATTGTTATAACCTGAAAATGAATACTCGAAAACATCAACATAATGGTGAGTTCGTAGGTTTAAGTAATAGACACATTTGCCGTGCATACAAAACAAGTAGGACATTAGTATATAGAAAAATAACATAGAGCAATAAGTGTATAGTCATGTATCAAAAATAGTCTTCCAACAACACATTGTTGGGATGTATCCAAAATAGTTTTCCAACAACACATTGTTAGGATGTCAAAATAGCGTACCCAATATTGGTTTTCCAGCAAGTCAATAGACTGTTAGAATGATTACAAATAGCGTATCCAATATTGTAAACATACAGAAGGTCCAAAGGAATCAGGTAATTAGCACAACAAAAATTATTTGAAAATAGCCTTTGAGTATCATTTTCCCTCAAGAAATATATATGAAAAAGGGGCCACAAGCTCACCTTAGCAAGCACAAGCGTGAGTACAAGAGCGGGCACAACGACAATCACTAAGGTAACCCTCGAATGTATACCTTCCTAAACGTGACCTAAAGCAAATAAAGTACTTATAATAACTAAACGATATGCTCAGACTAAAAAATGACTATTAGTTAGGTCACCAAATTTAGACTTGTCAAAATATGTTACTTTTATTACTACACAAGAAATCTCAAAACTGTCTCGAAAATGAGGTCATTTTGAGTGAGCGTTTTACCAAGTTTAAAGGTGCTACTGTTCCAACCCTTTACATATATGAAAATACCATGTCTTAAGTATGGTCTTAAGACATGTTCTTGAATTTTTTATAGATTTTATAAAGTCCTTTAACCCATTCAAATAGGTGACACAAAAGATTTACCCAGTTCTGGACATGTGCTTAGGTGCTTCAATGATCAGAGATTCTAGATTATGGATTCAAGTCCTAGGTTTCTGGAAAACTTACGTAAAAATATAAACCTAATATCAGAACGAATTTTAAGTCTTAATATGCAAGTATGAGTGAGATATGATCAAAACAAGTCACGTGAAAAAATCTAGAAACTACGTTAGTTTGATTTCATTTTAAAACGACCATTGGGGGTTCAATAATTGGTTTCATCATGCAAGGCCACCAAGATTTTAAAGACAATACATAAACTTAACTTTGAGAGGTGGAACCATCCAAAAATATCAAGTATGACCAAGTTGTGGCTCTTAGAAGTTGACATAACAAATCTGAGTTAAAAAAGATAGTTTGAACACTCTAACTTGTAGCGCCATTTTGGACGACCAAAACCCCAAATCTTTTAACCAAACCATTAGGTTTAGAAAGCTAACTCAAAACCTTTAATCTAGGGCCAAGAACAGGTCATGGTGATGATTTTTGAGTGAGTTATGACCCTTTGAATTCGACACAAGTTTTCAATCAGCAAGCTGTTAGAATTTATTAAGTCATTTTCATGCATTTTCCCTTTATCAGACACCAAAAACGACCAAACCAAGTTCATAAATCATTTTTACAACACTTAGAGTGTTTTATGTTACAAACCATTTCTTTGCAGTAGGTAAGTTATCTATTTGATTATAAGTTCATAAAGATTCAAAGATTGCAAGAATAAGAGTTTGTGGTGCAAGAGTAGGTATCATACCTTCTTGCACCAACAAATACCTTAAAAAAATGGTGATGGTGGTGGTGGAGCTGTGGTGGCCGGATCTTCATAGGAGGAGGAGAGAAAACTAACTTAGTTTATGTATGAAAGTGTAATGAAGAGGAAATGTGTATGAGTGAATTTTTTGGGAAGATATAAAAGGGATTGAGTGTGTCTCTGCCCAAAGTTGTGATTGGGTGAATATGGGGGTGAGGAGGCCGGTTTTAAGGGTTAAAAGGGGAGGTTTTATTTGAATTTTAGTGTATTATTTAGTTTATTATGTATTATTTAGTTAGTTAAGTGTATAATGTAAAAGGTGTAAGTGTTAAATTAAAATGTAAACTTGAGAAACACGTAATTTTTAAAGAGAAATGTACAAATTAGTTAAACAAACTTTTCCAAGGGTGATGACACTAATTTAAAGTGACTTGAGCATATCATTGACCGTTTATGACATTTAATTAAAATCGTAGATCAAAGGTACGTTTGTCACACGAGGGTTCCTAAGGAAAGTGAACACAAAGCATGAAAATGACTCGATTATCACAAGACTTGCTTATCAAACATAGTTTTAGCCAAAGATGTCATAAATTACCCTCGGTTGCTAACCTGACTTTAGATGGTTGTCACATTACTGTATGTTACATAACAAATGATGTGCAGCTTGATATAGAGTTTGCAAACTAATCAAGAAACGTGATATAATTGAATGTCCCATTTGCAATAGATGATAGCATTGGCATGTCTTATGTGAGTTAGGTGACGAAATGTCCCATTTGTAGCAAGATACAATCAATTGCCCAAATACAGTATGGTTTTCCAATTGTAAAGGTTGTTTTTGTGAAAATCTTATCTATATCAATTAACTAGGTTTTGGGTTCTTGAATAAAATATCAGCAAAATATGACATATGTCACAATGGGTGATATCAACAATATGCAAGTCCACCAAAGGTGCTGAGTAAATCAGTATCCCACTCAATAAGTTGACTTTCTAAGTTTTCATTTTTTCCCCTTATATAATTCATATTTTAAAAAAAACTATAGATTATGCATGTGTAATGTGTCGATTGGATACATTGTCTTTATTCGTCTCTCCACTTATGTTTTTTTTCCTTGATCTGTTGTACAGGAACAAAGAACGATAAATGCTAGGGGAAGTCAACATAATGAAGGGATGGTGAACCCAACTTATCAAAAGTTGAAGCAAATGCTAGGGGAAAACAAGGTAGTTGGTAATTGGTTAGTTTTGAAGCAGTATAATGAACTGCAACACTTTTTATTACACATAGGAATATTGAAGTTCAAGTCAGTTAAGTATAATAAACTGCAGTACTTATTAATCGAAATTCAATAGGTTTGCTTTATTATTGAGCTTTAGTATTCCAGCAGAATGAATAACTACGAACATAGCATCAAAAACAGAAGAATGTACAAAATACTTGCGCTTCACACGGCCAATCCACATGGCCGTCCCGTGAATTTAAGGACCTGTGCCGTAATCGCGAGATACATACTTGACATGGTAGTCATATATATTTATGTATTTGTTCTATAGCTACAAATAATGTTGCTCAAACATGCATATTTTAAAATGTTACGAAAATAAATTTGTAGATATCTTTTATATAATAAAACAAAACCCTAAGTGAGGACTTTCGTATTTCAAAAGAAAGATTATTTCCTTATTAGGTAATATTTTAATTATTATTTTTTAATTCATAAATTTATAAATTCATTTTGTTGATATACTACACAAGTAAAAGATAAATACAAAAAATATAGATAAGATGCAACTAATAATAGGATTAATCTTTTTAAATGATTTATCTTTTAATAAAAAAAAATTATAATTAAAAATCATAAATAAAACAAAACAAAAATTAAATTATTTGTTTTTTAATAAATAAAATATATCATTCACAAAATTTAAAAAAAAAAAAAAAAAAAAAAAAAAAAAAAAAAAAAAAAAAACAAAAAAAAAAAAAAAAAAAAAAAAAAAAAAAAAAAAAAAAAAAAAAAAACACCCCGCGCATGCGCGGGCATTATAAGTAGTTACGTAGTACAGTGATGTACTATCTGCAGTGTCTAAAAGTTTTAAAACGAATGTTTCATACTCATCGGATTCTATCAACGTGCCACCTTTGAAAATACATTGAACAATATAAAGTAGTCTATTATATAAAAAGTTTTTAAATTGCACTACTGAATCACTTGTTATGAACAAGGTCTCAAAGTGTCAATATTTGTAAATTCTATTGCATCGTGAAGTACAATACAATTAAATACTCCGTATTAGAACAAAAAAACGAATAATGTAATAACTAAAGTAATAAACAATTTTTCACATTTTAGAGCACTTTATCACCAGTTTTAAAGCTAAAACTCCAATAAAATCACCCTCGATTACTATCCGGCCCTACGAATCCATGTGTGGCACGTGCCACAAGCGGCCAGGGCATAGATCCGCACCTGTGAGGATAGCATGCGCTTAGAAATCTATTTTCTTGAGCATGTACTTAAGATATGAGTAGAAAACAAGTCGGGAGATGTGTAGGTTGGCTTTCCACATGCCAATTGAGTTGAGTAGATACTTTTTAATAAAATGTCAAAATATAAATCAAGACGGTAGACGAACTTCCGTACAAATCTGATAGAAAGTATAGTGTCATAGTCGATCAAATACATGGCCCTGGCATTTTAAAAAACAAATAACCGAAACAAATTATGTTATCAGAAAATGCATACCGAAAATAAAAGTTAAGATCAAATGGGAAATATAATTAAGATGAGAAGATAACACCGTATTTACATTTATCCCACTTACACGATTAGACATATAATATGGTTTTCATGTCTAGGACCCTTAACACATATGCTAGAATACTCATCTTCAAATCTTACCTAGAACATTTCTTGTAAGTTTAATTTCATTACTTCTTAACCAACTGATTATTTATTTATTTAATCTGAGTTACAAGATATTATGACATAAAGCTGGTCCATGAATTAGCTATATACTCTCATCGTTAAAGTTCATTTTAAGTAGTAGTAATCAAAACACTAAAACTTTCAAATCAAATCAACTTTTGGTGAAGACATGGGAATGGTGTGTGCTTTGACACTAAATCGCCACGCAAAGATACTATTGATGAAGACATAATAGTTACTATATTCTTCGATTTTTAATAGGTATAAAATGATTAATCCATGTTGGATCAATTGGATTATGAATCCTGTAAGAGCTTGTATGAATAAATCCTTGTATGGCTAGCTTCTCACTAAGCCATCTTTTTAAACATCACACATGTATCAGATCGAGACTTCAGCTCGTAACATCTATATGAATAAATCACTCACGTACTATTCGATTAAAGGCTCCTTCATAATCAATCATACGCTTTATTTGTACAGGTGAACACAACACTCGTAAAATAGTTTATTCACATTTATCACTTATATAACCTATTATCATTAAAAGAAATCCATAGATACGGACGATATATATAGGATATCATAACAAACGTAAACGTCTTTTGGTACCAAAGGAACATGACCTTAACCGTAAGGCCGTAAGGAGTGAAGTCGTGATCAAGGTAGCCGTACAATAAAACAACCGACTACACTGCTAGTATTTATTTAAAGGGCCCTTATATAAGACCTTAACACTAGAAAACAAAAATGCATAACTATGCACGAGCTGTGTGTTCATTGTCCTAACTTTAAATCGACAAAGATGGGCAATTAATACTAAAAGTAAAGGACGGTGTACAACTTTGTTCATGACATTGTGAGGCTAGTATCCAACGTTAGTAACCTTAATCTCACGGCACACCCTCTATAAAATCCCACAGCTTTCATCAACATTTTACACGTACAATAAACACAACTCAACTCAAATCAAATCATGGTAACATCCAAAATGCCAAACACAAGATTCGTCATGGAGGTTGCTCCACCAAAGTTCATTGTCGTTGTTAGGCGGCCATTCATGGTTGTCCTTGCAACCATCAACGAACATGAATAACGTGTCTAAAGATTTCTTATGCTTTGAAATAATGTCCGGATTCAACCAAGACTGAATTTCTTGTGGACAAAATAAGATTGAATCCCAGGCTCGTATTTTTTTATTTTTTACTAGTTTTTAATGTGTATTGCTCTACGTTTTACAACAAGTGGCGCATTGCGGTTTTTTTTTCGTTTATTGTACTATGAGGAAGTTTATGATCTCAAAACATCTTTGACATCAATTTTTTTCTATTGGGAGTAAGTTAAAGGTGGATTAATAAGCTATATCGTAACTCGTTTTTGGCTAATTTTTTATGGTCGATTCTTTGTGTTCATGGAGACTTGCTTAATGAAAATAAGGAGTATTGTTATTGATAACTTCATTTATTTATGTATGATAATTTTGTGTTTGCTGTGCATGTGACCTACTATATGACAAGTTGACAACTATAAAGAAAAAATAAAAAAAATAATAAAATGGAAGACTACTACTTGTTAGAATATAGAACCTTTTGCACTGGTTCTGTCGTAGAACTCTAAGGTAGGAAAACCCTACAAAGATAGGAAGACTCTAGAATATTATGAAAAATGGCTAGTAAAGTACTGAATAGTAAACTAGCATATTGTAGATTAGTTAAATATATTTTGGAACACGATGATCTCCTATAAATATGGTAAATTATGACAATATGTAAACAGAAATCAAAGTTGCAAGAGTGGCATGTGGAAATGGTGTCCCGCGTTCTGAAAATATGAACATGCCAACCCAACCCAACCCAACCCAACCCAACGAGGTCTACCTAAACCCTCATACACTGGCTGATCAACAACCTCGATTCCATTGTGTGTGGGGGGAGTCTTCTATGTGGACCCCAGTTTTATCAATCATACATATACATGCGCGCTAAACAACATGCACATGCTAACCCAACCCAACGAGCCCCACCTAAGCCCTTATACACTAGCTGGTCNCCGTCGGCATGACGGCGGTGGCTGTTGCACGTCGATGTTCGTTTGATTATGAATTTATTCAATCTTACGTCAACAAATGATATTCTTCGTCGTCAACGTCACCATTTCCCATTAAACCCACAAAACAAAACGATGGTTTCAATCATAAAATTCTCAACACAAACCCTAACTCACCCGCCATAAATTTGAATCCCGCACTTACCCATTGAGCTTGTATAGAACACTTGTGTCTAAACTCTAAGTCAATTCCTAAACGAGCCAATATAATGGCACCTCGCATTGCTACATGACTAAGAGTTCTCAGATATTTAAAGCTATGTCCAGGCCAAGGTTTTTACTTTTACATTAGGGCAAATTATTAAAAAAAGTATCATACTTGCCACTGTTTCATCTTCTGGGTAGCGAACTATTATTTTTTATTTTGAGGGTAATTTTCTTTCAAATTCATCATCTTTAGGGTATTTTGCGAAATTTTTGGACATTTTTGCCCCTCGTAGCTAATACAAAATTTTTTTCCCGAAGGGCAAAAATGTCACATATTACTCTAAAGATGATGAATTTGAAAGAAAATTACCTTCAAAATGAAAAAAATATAGTTCGCTACCCAGAAGATGAAACAGTGGCAAGTATAATACCTTTTTTAATAATTTGCCCTTTACATTAAAGCATTAAAATGATTACATAATGTTTATAAAAATTAAAGAATGTGTGATTTGACAAAGTTTTATAAAATGTTGACTACACAATGTTTATAAAAATTAAA
Organism: Artemisia annua; assembly: GCA_014162995.1. Classification (NCBI taxonomy): domain Eukaryota; kingdom Viridiplantae; phylum Streptophyta; class Magnoliopsida; order Asterales; family Asteraceae; genus Artemisia; species Artemisia annua. Next base: position 47,456 of record LBNU01000731.1, on the reverse strand, counting down.
GAATGTAAGCAACTAACCTTTCTTTACCATGGTAATTTTAGGGAAAATGTGATTCGCATACTTTTGTTATTGTTATAACGGGAAATGTGTTTATGAAGTGAGGTGATTTAAGTTTAAATATCACATTACAAACAAAAACAAAACTTTAAAGCTTAAATATCACATTACATACGAAAAAGAGATAAATTGCTCGGGTTTTATGTTGGTTTAGTGGTTCAAGTTAATATCCAACCCAACAAAAGAATGAAGCCATTTTCTCTATCATACTTTCATTTCAAACCTAACCCAAATTCTAATCACAATCCAAACCTATTCACAAAATAAACGGACCCTTAATACAATTAATTAGTTTGAAAAAAGATCTTGATGTCGAAGAAAAAAATAAATCATAATTCGACAACAAATTCTGTTTTTCAAATCGCAGAACTGATAGGTACTATTTTTATTATAATACCTAGTTGGTTAGTTTATAGTATAATATTTTTTGTTATTATAGTTATGCTAATTTCGTTAACAAAAATCGAGAAGTAATTCAAGAAGGGCGAAGATAAGTTTTATTAATGAACTTAAAATCTAATTATGAAAAAGATGAGCCTACAAGAAGAAGAATAAGACCACCACGAATAGAGATATGTATTTTTAAAAAAGTAAATTAATCATGATTTTTTATGTATTAATTATTTTTGTCATAATTTTGAATGCAATTAGTAGTTAGAAAGTCCAATTCTTAAATATGGTATAATTTGTGCCATGTTGAATTCGTATTAGATGAATAAGAATTGTCATGTTCAAGAAATGATGTGTTTCTAGATGCTGGAAATATAGTTACATTGCTATTACTTAGCCAGAGAATAAGACAAATACATCTTAGTTATCATATATATCTTACTATCTTAGTTATCATATAATTCAATCTAGACGATGGTAATTGTTTCGGAAAATTCAACTACGTGGTCTACTTTATATATGTTAGTTATCATACTAGACAGTGGCATATGCTTTAGTTTTACGATGCCAGTCTATATTGCTTTATATATGCTTTATGTATCTTAGTAAAATCATATCAGACACTGGGATTAGGGGTGAGCATGGTGCGGGTTTTGGTAAAAACCGAACCACACTCGCAATTGCCGTTTTTAAAAAGTGAAAATCCGCAACCGCGCGGTTTTGCGGTTTTGCGGGTTCGCGGTTTTTGCGGTTTTACGGTTTGGTTTTGCGGTTTTTTTGGTTTATAAAGTTTTTTTTTTTTTTTTTTTTCCCTCAAATTATATTTTTCGTATATATTTATTATAGAATAAATATATCATAAGGTTACATGATGGGTTGAAACATATATACAAAATTTTGTATATTTAGTATGAAATTATAAATCTATACAATAGTAAAAGTCAAATAGGGTGAAGAATTTTAAAAACTTCGATGATAAATTGATAGAAAAATAAAATTATATGACCTAAAAACTCAAATAATAATTAACTTATAAAATTCGTTTAAAACAACTAATTATGAAACTATAAATAAAAACATTTTATCATGAGAGAATTGCAAAAATCGTCCCTAAAGTTTGGCCAAATTGCACGTTTCATCCCGAATGTTTGAAAAGTGCAAGGATCGTCCCTGTGGAGAAAACTTTGGTGCAAGTATCGTCCTTTTTGGGGAAACCTTTGGTGCAAGTATCGTCCCTGTGGGGACGATATTTGCACCAAAGTTATCTCCACAGGGACGATCCTTGCACTTT
>LBNU01000731.1:26518-45351 GCA_014162995.1 Artemisia annua | reverse complement strand
AGATTTTTTTGAATTTTTTTCAGAAAAAAAGCTAATATGATAGTAAAATTTTTTAAAAAAGACGGGATATTTACGATATTGCCACTCCGCCTTTTTCAGATGGTTGACTAGATGGAGGGCTGAGATTCGTCCGTACCATCCGCACTAAAAGCCAAAAATGTACCTGATCCATTCCCTATATATATATATATATATATATATATATATATATATATATATATATATATATATATATATATATATATATATATATATATATATATATATATATATATATGAATATGACTTTGTGGTGCGGTGCGGTTATTGCGGTGCGGATTTTCGGTGAAAATCGATACCGCACCGCAAAATGCGGTTTTTTATTTTCAGGAACCGCACCGCGGTTTTTGTTGCGGTTTTGATTTTTGCGGTGTGGGTTTTGCGGTTTGCGGTGCGATTCCTGCTCACCCCTAACTGGGATATACTAAGTAGAGAGAATTGCAAAAATTGTCTCTAAAGTTTGCCCAAATTGCACGTTTCATCCCTAAAGTTTGGAAAGTGCAAGGATCGTCCTTGTGGGGAAACCTTTGGTGCAAGTATCGCCCTTTTGGGAGAAACCTTTGGTGCAAGTATCGTCCCTGTGGGGACGATATTTGCACCAAAGTTTTCTCCACATGGACGATCCTTGCACTTTTCAAACTTTAGGGACGAAACGTTCAATTTGGCCAAACTTTAAGGACAATTTTTGCACTTCTCTCTACTAAGTATTGGTTAATATTAATGTTGTTTCATATACATAATATGTGTTAGGAGTATTATACTTAAGCAGGGCAAATAACTAAGCATAGTTGTCACCCTTGATAATATGACATATACAACCCGTGATAATGTTTGAAATGGCATTATCAGCATCATTAAAAGTCAACTGCTAGCCAACTTTTCATCTTATCAGGTAGACCAAAATTCAAACAAACTTAACGAAGGTTTGTTTGTATTGCCACTATGCATAACTAAGGGTGTGTTTCTTTTTTCCTTTAGCTAAGGGATAAGGTCTACACAAGCATTTAATAATGTTTCTTTTTTATGTGAAGCCCACAAATTTCCACTAATCCCTCTATATCCACAAGCCATAAAATATGTCCCTCTCCCCATATAGATCCTTAAAACTAGTTTAAGTATTAACTGATCCTAAAAACTATTTTAAGTAGAAACTCTTTCCACTTTCTTTTCACTTTTTTTTTTTTTTTTTTTTTTTTTTTTTTTTTTTTTTTTTTTTTTTAAATTTATCATTCCATATTTGATAAGATTACATCTTTAGAAATTCATACATTTGCACAGCTCGGAACACTACCGTCTAACATAAACTCATTAGGGCAACTCAACACTAAAGAAGCAATACTATGAGCTACCCTATTTCCTTCCCTTTTAACAAAAGACCAATTACAGACACGGAAAGCCATTGACTTGGACAATATATCTGAAAATAGATTTGCAATTTGTAGCAGGGTGACTTTATTATGAAGCGCCTTAACTAGACACAACGAGTCTGTCTCGAATATAACGTGAGAGTACCCCATACAGATTGCACGTGTCATAGCCCAATGAACAGCTTTTGCTTCGGCTTCCAGGGGAGAACTTGCATAACATTCTAAGCGACCACCTGAAAATAAGGCCTCACCCTTGTAGTCACGTGCTACAAAGCCTAAACCTGCCTTTCCAGACTCTTTTTGCCACGCAGCGTGACAGTTAATTTTTATGTGCTCGACGTCTGGCCTTAACCACATACCTGCATGATTATGTACCCCATTGTTACCGCTAAGATTTTCTATCAGATTTGCCTTATGATAGTCTGATAAAACCGATTTCGCTATAACTTCCACGTTCCCCTCCCTACCATTCAACTGGCCATGAAAATGTCTGTTTCTTCTCATCCACAATCCTCACAATATCATCATGAATGTCTCCCATTCGGCTGGACAATTCTCAAGAATCACCTGACAAAAATCTTGAAATGTGACCGCCCCTTGTGTATCATAAAAATGGTCGAAATTACAACGGTTCCATACATCCTTTGCTACCGAGCATTTGAACAAGACATGTGCTAAATTTTCTGATGTCTCGCCACAATGAGTACAAGAAGGTGTTGGATTCAACCCACGAGATTGTAGGTTGTCAATAGTAGGCACATAATTATTCCAGGCTCGCCACATAAATAATTTGACCTTACTTGGGACTCTCGCTTTCCATACCACACGCCAGAAATCAATCAAGTTATCGGAGATAGTGTAGTGCGGACCATATCTTCTTCCGCTTCAAGTGCCAAGAGATAAGCAGATTTGCATGAAAATCGTCCTCCTGGACTATTATGCCAATAGAGAACATCATTCCTTGACTTGCTCACAAAACAACATGCAATCTTGCTTGCAATATTATGCGGAAATAATGAATACAGAAGCTCATGATTCCAACTATCACCTTCAATATTTAACAAATCACGAACCTGATCAACATCACAATTATTCAGTTTTGGACCCATACTTCTGTAATCATCAAGCCAAAAATCTTTCCATACATTCACACTACAACCGTCACCGATATTCCACTTGCATCCTTTCCGAACAATATCTTTAACCGAAAGGAAACTATGCCAGATATAGCTTGGTCGGTATCCAATCTTGGCATCAAAGAAGCTTGATCTTGGGCAATAGCGAGCCTTGAGGGTTCTAGCTGCCAAAGTTGTTAGGGATGTGATCAGGCGCCAAACTTGCTTTGCGAGAAGAGATTTATTAATCAATCCCAATCGAAACTTTGATACACACATCCTTTCCCACGTACACCACCGAATTGGGTTTTGTTTAACCCCGTCACCCCACCAGTATGCGTTAAGAGCCTTGTGAATATCATCAATTAAATTTCCTGGAAGTAAAAAGATATTCATAATATACATAGGCATCGCTTGTGCTACCGACTTAATAAGAACCTCTTTCCCCGCAATCGATAAAGTTTTCTTCTTCCATCCGCCAAGTTTCTTTTTTATTTTATCCAAAATAGCTTGGAAAACTACCTTTTTAGATCTCCCAATAACTGAAGGCAACCCCAAATATTTATTCTGATGAACAACTTCACGAACATTTAAGCATTCAATTATACGAGCTCGAAACTGAATATCAACATTGGCACTAAAGGAAATTTCAGATTTTTCATAATTAATTACCTGTCCAGAAGCTTGACAATATCGTGTGAATATGCTTTTCAACCTGCAACTTTCCTCTACTGAAGATCTTGTAAAAAAGATGTTATCGTCAGCAAAGAAGAGATGAGATATTTCTGGTGCTCCCCGACAAACTTTAACTCCATGTATATGACCTTCCGTAATAGATTTCCTTATCATAGATGATAGCAGTTCTGCACACATAACAAAAATATAGGGCGATATGGGGTCTCCTTGGCGAAGACCTCTAGTTGGGTTCACATGACCTGAAACTTGCCCGTTAATATTAAAAGCGAAGGAAACCGAAGAAACACAGGCCATAATCAAGTTAGAAAAATGAGATGGGAAGCCAAATTTGTTAAGAACAGCTCGAATAAAGGGCCATTCAACTCTATCATAAGCCTTGCTCATGTCCATCTTTAGTGCTAAAGCACCTTTTCTGCCATCCTTTTTTTCTTAAGCCAATGGAAAACTTCAAAAGCAACTATTGCATTATCAGTGATCACACGATCTGAAACAAAAGCCGATTGGTTTTCTTGAATTATGTTTGGCAAAATTGGTTTTATTCGGTTAACTAGAACCTTGGAAATAATTTTATATAGTACATTACACAAGCTAATAGGGCGTAAATCTTTAAGAGACTCTGATTTTGAAACTTTAGGGATCAAACTTACAAGAGTTTTATTAATGTTACTAGGTAACACTCCTGACTCGAAAAACGTAGACACCATATTGACTATAGTATTACCCGTAATACACCAAAATTTTTGATAAAACAACGATGTCATTCCATCAGGTCCCGGTGCCTTAGACGGGTCCATTTGCATTAGTGCCTCATAAACCTCTGATGATGTAACACGCCTCTCAAGTGCTTGTCTTTCATTTTCAGTTAATCTTCGATCAATATCCTTCACAACAAATTCATAACCTTGTGGTGATGAGCTTGAGAAAAGTTCAGAAAAATAGGATGACACCAAATTGCAGACTTCATTAAGCTCCTCAACCCACCTTCCATCCGGGCCCTTTAGTCTCAAAATACTATTTCGTCTCTGTCGGTTGCTTGCACATGTGTGGAAGAAACGTGTATTCTTGTCACCCTCCCGTAGCCACTGGATACGACTATGTTGTTTCCACATCAACTCTTCATGTGTAAGGAGCTCTTTAATTTGTTTTCTTAAGGCTCGTTGTTTCGCACGTGTCGACCCATCAAAACTACTCTGCAATATTTGAAGACTTCTTTGTTTCGATTTAATCGACCGTTGCACATGACCAAAGCTCCTTTTGTTCCAATCAGACAACCTGTTAGCACATTCACTCACAATACCGTACGGATCATGTTGCATACCAGCAGCCAATCCATACGCCCAAGCATCTCTAACCACACTGTGGATACTCTCAACACGTAACCACATGCTTTCAAAACAGAATATTCTGTTTTTTTCTTCACCATTGGAGATATACGACAAATTATTGGGGAATGATCAGACGCAATTCTTGCTAAGTTCTCAAAAGACGCATCTGGGTACAAGTCAAACCAATGTGAGTTTGTTAAAAACTTGTCAAGTCTTTTTCTTACATTTTCATTGCCTCTTCGACCATTGCTCCATGTAAGTTTAACCCCCGTAGGACTCCTATCCTCCAAGTTGCAGAAACTACAGGCCTCACGAAAAGCCGACATCTCTGTGTTATTGCTTCCTCTTTGCCCCTCCTTTTCAAACGCATACATAATTTCATTAAAATCACCAAATCAAATCCAAGCTTGGTCCTGATTGGTCCTTAGTGAACGTAATAATGCCTATGTTCGATGCTTTTCTTGTCGCCTAGGCCATCCATAAATTCTAGTTCCCCTCCAAATATTACCATCTTCTTTTACAACAAAATCTATATGGTTTTGTGAGAAACTTTTAATATTTAATTCATACTCCTTTTTCCAAAAAAGTAGTAAGCCACCTGCTCTTCTGATAGAATCAACAACTAGTACATTATATTGCGAAAAATGTATCTAAAACCCGTTACCTCGTTACCATAAAGCCGGGTTTCTATAAGAAACATGATAGTTGGGCTAAGCTCATTAACCAAAGAGCATATATGTTGAACAGTCCATGGGTTGCCCAATCCCTGGACGTTCCAGCTTAAGATACTCATTGGCCTCGGCAGTGCTGCACCGCAGCACTCGCCGTTGTTGGATTATGTTCTCCGACTTCTCTTGGCTTCTTGACAAAGTCCACATCCATTTGATCCCCATCATCGAGCTCCTCCACTGATCTCTTTCCTGCAATACTTATGTTGTTTGTACCAGCTGTTGACTTAGTATGTGTTTCCTCCCGTGTACGTCTTTTCCACAACTTCGGCAAAATAGTATTCTCCATATCTGCTTGAGCTTTAATTGACTCTTTCAAATAAGGTTATATTTTTCTTCCCGTATCAAGCTCTATACCAGACCCATTACTATTTTTTGGCTCTTTATGGCCTGTGATCTTCAACGTGGATGTTGGACAATAATTTGAAGTTGCACCAGAAAAACATTCTACATCGTCCAAATCCTGGTTGCTACTTTCATTAATTTGAGGCCCATTAAAGATGTTATCTTGAATTAATAACTTCTGATTAGCTGTCTTGTTGCTATGACTTTTAATTATTCCCTTTAAAGTAGGCGTAACCATCTCCTCCTTTTCATGACCGGAATCTTCCTGTAACCCTCTTGCAACTAACGCACCATTCACTTCCATATTATTACCATCTGTTGATTTACCCTCATCCACGCAAACGTTCTGTACATCATCTCTTGCATAGATAGCCCTTTCTCTTTTCCTTTTATGGCTATTTTACTTGTTTGTTGGAAATTGTTAAAAGCGAAATGAGATAGGGGTGAATCTACACTTAAACTGGCATTTTCCCTTGAGTTAGAAGCCCGAAGATTTTCATGAAATGGCCAATCTTTGAACGTCTTCCCATTAATTTCAAAGGGCTTTGTTAGGCACTCTTTCTCAGTATGACCAAGTAGACCGCACCAATAGCAAAAATTTGGCAATCGCTCATACTGAATATGAACCCGAACCTTAATATTTTGACGATTAAGAACATTAACAAATCTACACAAAGGATTCATAATATTTATTATTACCTTTACTCTAATATACTTGCTCCCTTTGGTGAAATAAGTATCATCAACCTCCAAAACATCACCTATCTTAGCTGCAATTTGAAGAACCGATGATTCATCCCGTCTACTTAGAGGCATATTGATTAGACGGACCCAAAACGGAACTTTTGTCATTTCTATCTCAGTAGGCTGCTCATCATTCTCAATCGACTTGAGCACAACTAAATTCCTCTCAAACGACCACGGGCCATCTTCCAACACCCTTCTTAAATCAACATCATGGCCAAGTTGGACCAAAAACATATTTGAATCTAACTCCTGGAAGTTACCGGCAGCCTCGTTCTCCATGCCGCTGATAAAGCCTTCTTCATCCTCTAAAAATTATAAGGACGATCAGTATGTATACGACCAATAACAGTCCTTCTAAGGCAACTTTGGCTTTCGTTATTTCCATTGTTATCCTCAAATACCACTATCTCCTCCTCTGCTTCATTTACATTAATCTTTCTCATCATCTCACTCAAATCACAAGCCATTACTAAAGACTAAATATTTATGAAAAGAAGCAAAATACCAATTTTAAAAAGTGGTTAAAACATAACAGTGATATGCGAGGTTAAAAGAACATTAGATTTTTTTTCTTTAGTTAAAACATCAGATTTTGATAGTAGAAAAGTGGGTGAATTTGATCTAAGATGTGTGATGTAGATGGTAGAAGCGTGTAGAAAGTTTTACCACTTGAGAGAAAACCACTAGTTGGGTAGGAACTTTTTTTTTTTTACATTTATACCTACCTTTCTTTTAATCACTCTTTCTACTTGAACTGATTTTTTGACATGCCAGTTTGGATAATTGTTACACGGTATGGATAATTGTTAATACAATTCTATAATGTTTACATTAACATCCTGTTTACAATTGTTTTCGCTAATCCTTCAGCTGAATTTTAATTTTACCTTTTATATCTGTACATATCTTGTTTGAATGTTTGCATACAAAGAATAAATGACTCACTGAGTAGACAGTGTCCTATGTATGATAAAAAAAAGTCTTTGCGTGTAAAACTGTGTTCAAGTATTAATAATGAATTGGGTATCTTTCTTCTTCTTCTTCTTCTTCTTCTTCTTTAATAATGAATGCATACCTTTGATGATTTTATATTTTGTTTGCAGAACAAGCATATAATAACGATGGTTTTGCTAATATATGTCCACTGAGCATTTGTTTAGCTCTTTATATAAGGAATGTTGGAGTTAATTAATATCAAAAAGATGATCAATTAAAGTAATTTTAGTGATGAATAAATGTTTATTAAATGCATTTTTTGATTTAAAAAGAAATTTTTTCTTCATTAATTGCGCTTAATCTTTTGCCCAGTAGGCAGAGATTAGCAATACCCAATAATGATATATCTAATGATGATGATATATCAATTGATATTGAACACACTAACGATGAGGAAGAAGATGAACCCAATGAATACGACCTTGACGCTGAAATGAAGAAGAAGAAATACAAGATGATGATGATGAAGAGGAAGAATTTAACTTCGATGAAACTGATAGTGATGAATAAGATTCTGAAGACGAACAAGATGGTGATACAGATAATGAAGATAATGAAGAAAAGAGTTAATTGCATTTTTGGTCCTTGTGGTTTGGCTAAATTGCAGGTTTGGTCCCCAAAACTTTAAAAGTGCAGCGATAGTCCCCATTTTGAAGTTTGAGTTGCATTTTTGGTCCTTATCAATGTGAAATGACCAAATTACCCTTGTCTTTTTTTGAATAAGACAAAGGGTATTTTAGTCATTTAACTTTAATCTAAGGACCAAAAATGCAGTAACTAAACTTCAAAATGGGACTATACAGCACTTTCAAGTTTTAGAGACAAACCTGCAATTTGGCCAACCACAGGGACCAAAAATGCAATTAAACTCTGAGAAAAGAAAAGAATGAGAAGTGCGAAGTAATTAAGAAGAAGACAAACAACAACAACAACAACAACAACAACAACAACAACAACAACAACAACAACAAATGATTCATTCAATGTCACATAAAAGAAGTTCTAGACATGATTCATCAAAGCCTTAATCAAAAAAAGTTAAAAAAAGGTAAAGTTGGGAGAACAAGAAACGTGTAGAAAAAGTGTTGAAGGTCAATGCTCTACTTCAAATTTGGAGAGAATAAACAATGTGTTTTTAACACAGGAGTCTCCAACTCAATTATTTAAAGGCTATTCGTTTCTTAAATAATAGATGTTCATTCAACCAAAGTTTATTAAATAAAAGGCGATTCAGAAGTTTTACTTGATTTAAAAATTCTATAGTATTCCAAGGAAAATGGGCCACTCATGTCGTACAAATTTTGTGGAATACGAAGACGACCATCAGACATTGAAAGGGTGATTATTCAAATTACAAAAGAGATAGTGCGTGAAGCCTTGGTTTTCCATCTATTAATTATACCAATAAGGTCCCTAATAGAGTAAAAAGTGAGGATGCATGTATTCACCGTTGGGGAAAAACAATTCAAGAAGGATACGAAGAATGTTAAGCCAAGATCAAGTTGTAGAGAAAATTAGAGAAACAAAAATCAGAGGTAACATTTTCAAGCTTAACATGCTTGTTTGATCACTACATGTTTAGGTGAAGCTATGAAAGATGGAATGCCGAATCAAAGGATTCTATGCTCTATTCCAACTGATCATGATAAGATTATCGATATGGATTGGTGTGGGTTTTTAATTGAATGTTGAAGAAATGTAAAAAAGAATGGATCTAAATAACCCAAAGTCATATTTTTGACTTTCGACATTTCTTACAGTAGTGACGCTTTTTTTATTTATCGTAATTTTATATATATTATATATAATAATATATATATATATATAAAGTATATATATATATATATATATATTTATATATATATATATATATCCTATATTATATATATTATATATATATATATATTAATATATATAGTATATTATATATAGTATATATATATATATATATATATATTTATATTTATATTAATATAAACAATTTTTTATTTTCCGTTTGCAGCTATTAAATGTTCAAACCTTCCAGCCCGGGTTCTCAGACATTGATTATTCTCTACCACCATTGAAATCATGAAACATAGAGTTACTTAAGATGAGAGAAACTGCACAATTCAGTTACTTAGTGGATAGAAGTCATTGTGATAGTGATATCTCTATTGAAAAGCATTTGTTCAATGACGAGGATATTCAACTAGATTTAGTTGCTAAATAGGTATTAAATGATATGCAAGTAGCTGAAGTTAATGGCTTAACAACTAAACAAGTTGTTAGAGAAAAAGATTAGTTAAAACAACAAAACAATGAGGAAATTGCAGTTAAAAAACTTGTTGATTTAAATGTATTCTTCATTTTTTTTATTAATGTTTAAGTGTAACATCAGTAATGCCAATTTAGCATATATGTTGGTTTTAAGGAAATTGCACCTTTTTATTTTATTTTATTTTGGTTAGTTATGTTTCGTAATCTTACATGATTGATAATGCCATTTTAGCAGATCTTTTTGCATCATGTAATGTATTTACTACATGGTAGAGTTAACATCCTGGTTCCCTTTTATAACTGCAATTTTACGACATTTAACATCTGTAGCAGGGATTTAATTGCTAATACAAGAAGATACTTTTGTCATCTCTTACTTTAGTTATTAAGATCGCTTCAAACATCCCAAACATTTTTTCCTTTTAATCTATTAATTGAATTCTTATTTTTATCCCAAGACGTCCATGACATTTTAGTTTCCGGACTTGCTTCCGAGATATTTTATATTCTTCCAATTATTCACTATATACTTGAATGCAAGCTAGAACAGTGATTATATTCTTCCAATTATTCACCTTCACCAAAGTAACTATTTGTAGCTAGTCTGAAAAACCAATCTGTTTAGTTTTTAAGGGCACACCTATATAGGTCACACAGATATTTCAAACATGGTACTTTTTTACAACCTTTACTGTGTTGATATGAGCATGGTATAAACAAGAAGATTATCTAGAGATTTGTTTTGCCTAATATTATTAGTATATATCTATTATGTTTAATTGCTTATTTACAACTGACAGGTATTTAAGGTTAAAGAAGCCAATGAATCAACATGTATTTGTAGCCAATATACATTTAAGGATAGAGAATCAGATGAAAGTAAAAATAAGCACAGTGAAGTTTTTAAAGAGAAAGCTACTCAAATCAAAGAAGATAGAAAAGTTCTATCAAATAAAGCTAATGATGTAAATGTATATTTTTGATTCAAATATTTTTATTAAATGTAACTTTTATTTAATATTTTTTTATCTTTCAATTAAAATGAAGTAACATATTGTTAGGTCACCATGTTATAGCATAAACAACCAAAGATACTTGTATGAACAAGAAACAAGAATAGAGAAGAAGAAGAAGAATAATATGGAAGGAACTCTACTAATGATATGATAAATATGATAGTGTATTATGAGAACCAACAAAGTCTTAAGACAAAGATCTTACTTAATGATCGGGAATTACTTGAGTACAAGTCATAAAAGTTCAAAGACGTATGAGCATGTTGGAATGGCGTACCATCAAGTTGAGTCGAAGGAGTGACCAAAGGCAGATTACTACATCATATGCATCACTTCAACAACAAGAAACAAGTATTGAAGAGCAAAGAATTTTTGTCTAATCTAACCGATTTTGAGACGTCCAGCAATTGCCAAAGTTCAAGAGTAAAGAAGATGACGTCAAAGCAACCAGTCACCATTGACGACCGACCCTTAGGGGGAGATTGTTAGGAACACGTTTCACGTTATTCAAGTGTCGGTCATTAGTTTATGATAGGTAGCTATATTTGACTTATTATGTTTACATTTAATTACTTAGTTATGAAAGTTTATGATGTAATGTTACTACAAGTGGAAGTCCAAGGGCTAGTAGTGTAAAGTATGGAGATGAATCTAGAGACCCTTGGACTCCCCTATAAATACAATGTGTAAGCCTTCCTTGCGTTGACGTTGAATCTTTCATTAACTTTGAGAAACTTTGATCTTTCTTTGACTTTGTATAACTTAGAACTTTTCGGGAAGTCTTTGACGTAAGTATGAGCATGTGGAATCATGTGTTGGTGGTGATGTTCCTGCATGAAAATGGTTAGTAATAAACAACCGGCACTTACAAGTGAGAAACAGAATTTTTCACCCTCGCAATGTGGTTACTCCTTCTGCCCCTCACCATGGCCGTTCCTAATCGGATGCCCCCGAAGGAGCTAACTCAGAAAGTACCGGAGTACCCCAACGATTAGGTGAGTCGTACGAGATCACCCTACGACTGTAGACCGTCCGGCACTTACAGGTTTGGAGTTAGAATTCGTCAACAGCATAGTGTGAAGACTCCTTCTAATCCTAGCCAAGGCCGTTCCTAATCGGATGCCCCCGAGAGGGCTAACACTGACATACATACGTACACCAACGATTAGGTGAGCCGCTGGAGATCACCCCGCGACTGTAGAATGCACATGGAACGTCACCGAACACACTAAGCGTAACCCACAAGGAGTTACCGAAGTGACCTGCTGTCAGGGCTGTTTGATGTTGACCCTGGCAGGATTTCCGTTCAATCATTGAGAAAACACCTAAGTGATTCCTCTCATAAACGTTCTCGGCAGATTGCTAAGATCTGCGAAGGACTCGATAATTTACAACTGGTGTCCATTGATGTAGAACAACCAGTGTAAGAAAACTAAGTGTTCCTAAGAGATCTTTGATGAATCTCGAGGCTCTAGACTCGATTAGTGCACCTATGGTTTCCTATGCGGAGATTGGGGCAGGGTCTCCTGTTTCAATATCAACCAACTCTAAGAGAAGGTCGATAGATTATACCGGTTCCCCGTGAGAATGAAACAAGTATCTTTTGAGAGATACCTGAGTGGCTAGAAGGTTTAGTGCATTGCGTCACTGGGTCCATGACGTCTTATCTTCAATACCGATGTTACTTTTGTAACAATCAGTAGCAGATGAGGTGTACCCGGTGTCTGCCCTAAGGTTGAATATATGGAGGGCTCATTTCTTTTCACCCTTTTCTTTTCATTTCTTTTTCATTCTTCAACCCCTTCTTTCCCTTTCATTCATACCCCTTCTTTTGTATCATACCTAAGGACTTCTATTTCTAGACTATGGGAGTTGTCCTTGGGTAGATCCCTCCGGCTCTGGCGGATCATAGGACATTTTCCTATCCTTAATCACCTTATAACTCCATGTCGCCATAAAACCATTTGCTGAAAATCTCTCGAAGTGTTTTATGAATATAAAACACATTTGGTTAACACCTCGAGAGTTTTACTTTTTCAGAAATACTCCCCCTTCACATGTGCTCGTCATTGTTTAAGATAAATTTGCACATGCAGGGTAGAGTGGGCACTTTTAGAATTGATCTACTCTTAATAGACTTGTACCCGAGGGACACGTTTACGTCGCTAGTTAAAGGGATCCATTATCAGCTTTTAGGTGATAACTAGCCCTACTAACTAACTTGATGTTGTTAACATTCCTCAAAGAGGAAGTTAGACCCGTCATAGTACTTATCTACTAAGAGTTTCTCGAAAATGGTACAATCTATTCAGACAAGTCCTTATCGGACAAGTCCTTTCGATTACTAACATTTGTTGTTCCGTCAATTCTTGGGTGATATCTGAGTCGAGCTCACATGAGATTCCTTAACTTTTATTCATATTTTGATCACTTTTAACTTTTCTCCCCCTCAAAAATAGCATATCAAATGTTATTTTTGAAAACTTTTGATTAAAATATGCCTTTTTGACTCTTACGGGGAGAATTAAACAGGAACAACGTGATTGTAAGCAAAGATGTTTTTCAAGTACTCCCCCTCAAATGTTGCATTATATTTTGAAGGTTTTGAATTTTCGAGGGAATACTTGTTCTTTTGAGCAGAATTATGAAAATCTTTGAAAATTTGATTAATTCTACTCAAAAGTAAGAAGCCTTCGCTCCTTATATGAGGATTGAGGCACTGATGCGTACCTCAGGGTCCTTTCTTTACAAGATCGGGTTGTGCACTGTTATGTGTACACAAGCCATAATGAATGAATGAAAATGAAAATGATGTTAAAATTTAAGAGTACCCAATGATGATTCACAATGGAGTCTGATCAGGACGGCGGTATGTTAGGATGTTCGGAATAGCTTCCCGTGCGCCAATCAAGCTCTCAAGAGTTCGAACGTGATGCCGGATTTTCAGTCGTTGTCTGATGACGGCGATGAATTTCTGAGCTTCACGAGCATCCTTTTTCACCCAGCCTACGTTCAGCCCTTTGTTGTGCTTATCCAACCTATCTTGAAGACCAAGTAAGACCTTCCTGAGTGTCTCATCCCCAAACTTCATCGTCTCTTCGTATCTCATGAAGTAGATTCGTCCTTGTGATGGAAATGCGACCCCAAACGGTTTCTTGTTGAAGGTGTATGACCGCATTTCATGGATTCCAGGACATTTGTCTTCAGGAGCTGTGAGGTTGAGACCGGTTTGGTAGCTTTCGGCTCCCAATTGAACGTCTTCAACTCTTGCTTTGATGATTCTTTGACGAACGAAGAGAAGCAATGAGTTGATGAAGTCGTACTGAAGGCTTCCTGGCAGATTCTGTACTCTTCCTTGAAGTTTGAGAACATACATGTCCTCAATGTCGTTGGGGTTCAACTTTTGGAAGTCAGCTTCGCTAAATGAATGCAACTTATCATCACTTCGACGAACCACAATCTTTTCAAGGAAGTTGTAGCCGTATCTTTTGTCAGTTTCAGGAATGTCAGTGATGGCAAGAATCCGGTCTTCACGGTACACGGAGCCTTTTGTCTTGCACGTTGCTAATTTCCATTTGTGAAACCATCTTCGCATCTCAGGCCAGTGAAGTATGCCCAAGGAAGCTTCATCGTTGTACTTGGAGACCGTTGAGCAATACAAGCCTCTCATTTGTTCATGCAAGTTGTGGATGAGGTACGAGGCTGCTTTGAACTTTGTAAGGGATGATGCATATCGATGGTCAGGGTCAGAGTTGCCATGGATCAAGTACTTTAAGTCCTTGTTGAAGAAATATTCCTTTGGGATTCTCGGATATGCTTGAGTGCCGAGAAGAGGCAGCGGTTGTGTAAAATCTTGAAATTGTAGATCTTCTGCAGCTGTAGTGAGTCTATCCCATACCGGCCTCGGTTCCCAAGTTATGTTTTCTGATAGTGCACGAGCCACTTCTTCAACGTTGTACTCGAACTCGATCTCAGTTGTAGTGCAAGTTTTAAACTCTGTGAAACCTGCCTTTCGAATCTGCATCAGATCAGACAATTGAAGTCTTTGGGTTTTCATAACTTTCTTTAGTCTTTTGGTAAACCCGATAATCGATCCCTCAATTGGCTCTTCAGTCTCAGGAACATCAGGGTGAGCGTCAACCAAGTCATTAAACCAATCGTACGAAGGAGCTGATGGATCAATCCATTCAGGAGCAGGAAGTATTTGTGCATCCTTTGGAGGTTCATTGACGTTGGTTGGTATGTGGACTTCTTCAAAAGGAACATCATCAAACTGTACATCCTCTACAGGTGCTTCCATCGCAGTCTGAACCTCTGTTTCATCTATCTGAACATCACCCGAAGACTGCCTTTGTGAAGTTCTTTTACCCTTATCAGCTTGCTTTCCAGTTGGTGGTCGAGATGATGAAGAACCATGTGATTGCTTTTTCTTTGGAGGTGGCTGATCATCAGGATCTGTGTCATCCCGACGTCTTTTTGGCTGTTTTGGTGGTTGGCAAGAGTCATCTTTTTGTTCGGCTTTCTTCATCGATTTGATCAATGCTTTTCTAAGTTCAGCTTCATCCGGGTCATTGACTATTGCTTCCAGGAGTTGACCTTTAAGCTCATCAATAGTTGGCTTAGCTGGCACAGTTTGAAGGGTCATTGGAGTAGTCTGTAACGTTTGTGATACAATCTCCTTCAGATTCCTTTTGACAAGGTCTTCTAGTGTGCCTGGGAGGTTGTTACGGATATACTTTTCGACTTCTCTTGGTACCTTTTCTTTGATGGCTTTATCGATACCATGACCTTCGAGTTTTTCCAGCTGCAACTTCTGCTTATCTAGATCCTCCTTAAGCTTGTTAACAGTTCTGGTGATCACTTTCAGTGCACCAGGGCCGCCCGTTGAAATTTGTGAAGTAGATGGTTCTTGTTGTGATGGTTGTGTTTCAGTAGAGGGTTCAGGATGTGTGTGAGTTGGAGCACTAACGGGAACTAACTGGTAATCGTCGACTTTGGTGTTGCTGTCGTCATCCGACTCCACTTCTTTGTTCTTTTCATGTTCACTTTCCTCATTTTCCGAATTCTTTTCACTTTCATTCTCATCTGATTTCTTTTCCTCTTCATCATCATTGCTTTCATCGTTTTCAGATTTCTGAATTGTTTCTTCATCATCACTTTCTGCATTCTCTGATTGCTGTTCTTCTTCATCATCAGAAACTCTTACCCGTTCATCACTGCTTTCAGCTTGTTCTTGCTCAGCATCATCTTCATCACTTGATTTTGTAGCTGAACTGGAGGACTTATCAGCTTGATCTGAAGCAGTGTCACTGTGGTGTGATTCTGATGTGGTGTGAGAACCGGATTCCTCATGTTTCTCTGGAGAGGTGTCTGCTCTAGAGCTTGAGCCTTGACCTTTCTTTCTCAATTTAGCCAGTCTTTCTTCCTCAATCTGCTTGTTCTCCCTCATTGCCCGCTTCAACATTTTGGCATCTTCAGCTTCAGTTAGAGTTGGACTTGAAGCTATCACAGGAGACTCTTGTTCTTTCCCTTTCCCTTCTTTCTTCTTTTTACCAGTTTCTGCTGCAACATCTTTGAGAACTGGTTCATCAGGTTCATCATGGAGTGTGAGTTTTTCTTTATGTTGGCGTGTAACTTTCTTGGTTCTACTCTTGGGCATAGGGAACTTTTTTCCGGTTTCTCTAGAAACCAACCTTTTGGTTGTTGATGTTTTTACTCCAACCTTTTGGTTCCTTTCAGCATCATCGTATACTTTAAAAGCTTTTGTTTTTCGGATACTAGAAGAAAGCAGCCTATCAGGAATTCTCATTCCTTGGACGGTGGTGTTTGTAGATTGAATCCGAGCAGATGTGAACATGTAATCCATGTTTGGTTGATGTTGCTTGTCGTTTGTTCTGGGATCAATGTCAGAGTATTCCTTCATGAAATGCTGAATTAGGAGTTTGGTGAAGCGGTAGAAAGGTATTTTCTTTTCAGTTTGTTTCTTAACTTGAGCAGCTTGATAGAGCATATCTTCCCAAATGAGCTGAGCATAGTCTATACTGGCCTTATTTACAACTCCCCAGAAAAATTGTAGAAATTCTAGTGAAGGGTGTTCATGCCCAGTTTGTTTACCCGTGACACAGTTGGTGAGAATGGCATAAAGTGTGAGCCATGGTTGCGGAATGAATCTGCGGTTAATGGAAGCGAGGTTGGTGAGTCTTTGTTCTGATTCATCATAACCCAGTTCCCTAAGGAATCTAGTAACTTCAGACAGCGAAGGCGGTCGAGTAAACTTCTTAATGTCTTTGGATCCTTCAGCAGGAAGACCCAAAACTGTCCTAAGTGTATCCACCTGAAACCTTATGTCTCTGCTGTCAAGGCGTACTTTGATAGTATCGAAGTCCTTGCTGGATTCAAAATCCTTCCAGAACTGAATCATGTATACTTCAGGCACAGTACATGTTGCTGTAAGGATTCGACTAATGAAGTGGTGTTGTAGAATTTCCACGATGATCTCACAAGTAGAGTGACATTGAATCCTTTTGAAATCAACTTTCAGGTTAGATTTGCTGATATCTCTTTCATCTCCGTAAATCAATTCATGTCTAGGAGTTGATGTTTGAGACATTGTGGTACCTGAAAGAGAACAACACAAGCAACCAAGTACATGTGGACGAGTTAACGTTAGTGAATAATCCTATGACTATTAATCATCATGAACACATCACAGAAAACTCAACCAAGCTTTCTACATACTTGCTATAATTTTGAAAAAATTTCAGCAGAGTTTCTTTTCATGAAATGGACAAAATAGAACCCATACGGTGATGGTTCTAATCCATTCTCCTTACTCGGAGTGAAAAAGTATATAGCAAGCACGTATATAACCATCAGATTGAACACAGACCAAGTATTTGTATTAACGCATCATACTAGCACGTATTTTAGAATCATACTGGCTAACACAACCAATATACCATACTGCTAGTACACAAGCAAAACAGACCATGTTAATCAATCATACTCGCTATGCACATAGGATTCATACTCGCTATGGTAAAAGAAAATCATACTCGCTATGCAAAGGAATCCATACTCGCTAATGAATGTTTTTTTTTTCATACTCGCTGTGTACATGAGTTTCATACTCGCTAAGTCAAACATCATACTCGCTATGCAATGGAATCCATACTCGCTAAGCCAAACATCATACTCGCTATGCAATGGAATCCATACTCGCTAAGCCAAACATCATACTCGCTATGCAATGGAATCCATTCTCGCTAAGCCAAAACATCATACTCGCTATGCAATGGAATCCATACGCGCTAAGCCAAAACATCATACTCGCTAATCTAAGGTCTCATACTTGCTAAGTAAATTTTCATACTCGCTGACAAAGAAAAATGTCATACTCGCTATGCTTAAAAACTTGTCATACTCGCTAGCATAATATTAATCCCATACTCGCTACGAAAGAACATTCATACTCGCTGAGATTTATTTCCATACTCGCTTGACAAAAAATTGTCATACTCGCTATGCTTAAAAATCACTTAAATCAGTACAAGTCTTCAAGAAAAAAATGTTGTTGTTTACATGCGTGGGTATCAAGTTAACACAAAACAAACATGATTACAATATTCAAGACATAACCCATACATGATCCAATCAATGATTTCGACTCATAAAGAAAACCAAATCGTGTCCATGATGCAAAATAACTGAAACATAAACCACACAACTATGATTTCTCATCTCCTAATCACATACCCAAACAGCTTGTAACATTTAATTCACACAAAAAATCATGAACCAAAATACCCAATTCAATCGAGCCCTAATTAGAAATTCAAGCAGATTTCTGTGTAAGATTAATATATGATGAAATTAGATGTATAAAACTTACAATTAGAGTGGAAATCTTGCAAGGAACTAATCGAATTTGAGTGGAAAAAATTTTTGGCAGCGTGTGTGAGAGTTTGTTTTGTGAATAGGAAGAAGAAATCGTGGGTTATGAAACAGATATAGGTTTCTATGAAATCTACTTTCAAAAATTGACATGATCAGTCCCTGTGGTTTAGTTTTCCAGATTATTACACTTTTGGTCCTCGTAGTATTAACAAAGCTTTAGCAAGTGAGGCACTCGACATATCATGAACCGAAAAAATTATTTAATGATAAATTTTGAACAAGCTTTGGGTTCTTTGATATGTCG
>LBNU01000731.1:10598-21690 GCA_014162995.1 Artemisia annua | reverse complement strand
TTGGTTGAGGGGCTGATGTAACTGAAGATGGAAGACATGGAGATGCAATTCTTTGAGAGTAAATAACCTGGATGAGTCTACTGTGCATTCTGAGTGGTTTGGTTTGTTTGTGAGACGTAAATGGGCCATCAAATTAGCTAGATCAATGAGCTCCATGAGTTTTGGATCTGTGCGAACAGTCCTACGCCTCACCCAATTGAATGTCAGGCCCCGAACTTAAACACTTTCATAGTGTCCAGACGAGTGGGAAAGAACAGGGGCAACAGTGGCAATAGAGACCACATTCTGTCGAGAAGGGCTATTGTATATGGGGGACCTGTCACATACCATGCAATTGGTGTTGGATTCTAATCAAAAGAGTCGTGGAAATGTGATATTTGTAGTGAAGAACCACCTACAATTATCACACCAAAATCAAGTAGGTTGGTCGTTTCCAATCTTATTTTGGAATAACAAATGTAAGTCAATCCCAAATTTATTGTGGGGTCGAGCATTTGACAAACTCACACCATCCATTTTAAATGGGAATTGTCCTATGGAGGCACGAGCAATCCAACCCCCAGGATTTCCTTTTCCTCTTCTCATTCTGAGTTCTATATGTTTCCCGATAATAGGGAGATCTGCGAGAACTCTTACCCATTTTTTCGGAATTGTCCTCTTATAGTACGATGGAATTGCCCAGTTATAGCTCGACGCGCTGTTCACTGGCTAGATATGAAAGACGACCATCTCTACAACTTAAGTCCCATATCTTCCAAAATCAAGTCGTATACCGTCCGCAACCCTACTACATCTGCCTTTACGATATTGACTATATTTCGTACGTTTCGGATAAATCACGTCCCTTTTCTTTTTGACTATATGAAATCCACACTTTGACATCTGAGATTCTATAACGAATAGATACTTCCGCAGGAGCATAATCTATTTTTTGGTTAAGTACATTATTAGATGTCTTTCCATACTTTTTGCATTCTTTCTGCACCTTCTAATCGACTTGAACAACATATGCGGATCCTCTCCACCCCTTTTCCATTACTAATTGAATATCCTTCACTATTTGACTAAAAATGTAGTGAAATGATCTTGTTTTGTTCCTCGGTTGAAAAGAGATATCTTGAGCAATCGGAGAAGCAATTTGATAAACAAATTTGATCTTGCTCAACTCAATTAAGGTATTAGTCTTTGTTCTATTAGACAACAAAGATCGCATTTTTTTCACTTCGTTCAAATAAAAGATGTACCCATACTGAATTCTTCTATTTCTCAGCATGATCTCTATCATCATCTCTAGTCCCTTTATCAATTCTCCTATACCTAGTTCTATGAAATTTTCTATCAATTCCATTACCTTATCCTTAGCCATGAGGTTCCAACATTTTTTCGAAGCCACTTGTACCCAATTTGGAAGATACGGAAGTAGTATTGTTCAACTCAGCATAGGTGACGTGAATGGAGCAGATCCTTGGTTAAATAGAGAGACGAATTCATCCCATGTAACCCAAGCTATTTTTTTTCATCCGATGCACCTCCCTAAAAAAGTTTCTTCTAATTGCTTCAAGTTTGCGGATAATCTTTTTGGGAACTTTAAAGGGGGAAAAGTAGTAAACTCCTAGACTACCAAACACGGATTTAATACGTGTCAACTGAGGATTTCCATGTTGAGAGGCGCTTATGGAATCTATCTACTCAAGGAGCCCAATTTGCACACCTTAACATTTTATAATAACCAATGGGGAGACCTAAGTAAATGCAAGGGAATGATGAGGAAGACACACAATCGCGTGAGCCAAAGAGTTGACATCCAAAGTGTCGACTCCTACTCCATAAAATTTGTTTTTGTTAAAGTTGACCTTGTGATCGAATGCTAGGTGAAAATATGTGAGGATTCTTGACAAACTTTTTGCATTGTATAAGGACCATTCATCTATAATAAGTATATCATCGGCAAATTCAAGGTGAGTGATATGGACTTTTGTCGTTGCCCACAATTGCACAATGAAAGATTTTTTTTTTAATTATTATTATTATTTTATTTTTTATTTTTTTCTTTTTTTTTGCTTCTAAGAAAACTATATTTTGTGCTTCAATCACCAATATGAACAAAAAAGGTGAAAGATGATCATGTTGGTCGAAAACAAAATTTTATCGATCAACATGGTTGCAAACAAATAAATATGCACTACCAATGAGTTGTAGGTTCAAGCTTCGTTAATATCTTACACACATGTGAGATATTGTGTGTCTAATAGCCAGGTTGGTTGTGTATATTATCTAAATTTGTCAATCAAGATATGTACAACTATAAGTGAGCTTAATGGGACAAGTTGGTCTAAATGAATTCATAACCCACATGCAGAAAAGGGATATTTTTCGCACGTTAAGATGCATTTAGGCCGCATCATGTTCATGTCTAAGGCATACCCCAATGTGACTAGGCCCAATTATTAAATGAATCGAGGACACACCTAATTGTGCTTAATGCGTGGTGCTTACGCACGATTGAGGTGCACATATGTGCCCGTTTAACTTTACGTGCATGAGATCAAAAGTTATTTGTATTTTTTTTTTTTTTTTTTTTCTGATAAAGTATTCGCAAAAACAAATGATACTTGAAAATAAATCTATAATGATGCTTATGAGAGTAGAGACAACATTCGATAAACTTCAATGTTTAAAAGCCATAACATTGGACTTAAATGTTCTGGAGAAACTAGAAAGTAATTTGGACTACACTAACTAACAATTACATCAATCAAATTAGTAGACACAATCCATCATTTCAAACTAATTAAGAACTCCTAAAAAGAGATGCTACTTCCGTCTCATAATAAGTGTTCACATTTATTTTGAGATGTCACAAAAGAAATATTTATTTTGTATTCCAACCAATAAAAAAAAGTTTTATTAAAGAGATATGATATTTGACTGATTAATATTGTAGTTGGCGAGATTTATTAAAATTTTATATATATTAAAAGTGGTCAATTCATGGGATGGGATGTGGTGAGTATAAAATATCAAAAGAATTGATTGGATCAACGGGTGTTAAATTTTCTTTTGTGTGGATGTCATTCTTTGGTCATTCGACTTTATATAATCTATCAAGAGTTGAGATCCATGAAGAACCTATACATGCCATAGAACCTATTAACCAATCATAGCCATCCATTTATATTTTCCACCTTTTTTTTCAAAACAACATATCTTGCAAACGGTAAATTTTCAAGCTACAAAAAAAATACCATCGCGACGAGAATTAAATGATCTTTCTATAGATATGCATTGTTATATACTTTCGACGAATTTTTTTTTTCGACGAACTTTTTTTTTTTTTAATTTCCGCCCAGAAAGAATCATATATGATTCGTAAAAATCATATATGATTCGTAAAAATCATATATGATTCGATTCTTACGAATCATATATGATTCTTATATGATTCTTACGAATCATATATGATTCGTAAGAATCATATATGATTTGTTAAAATCGAATCATATATGATTCTTACGAATCATATATGATTTTTCTGGGCGAAAAAAATAGGGCAAATGGCACAAAAAGACATCAAAGTTAGGGTCCATTTCCAATCAAGGTATCCAACTTTTTTTCTTGCATAAAAAGGTTCCCAACTTTTTTTTTTTTTGGCGGATTTGGGTTTTTTCTAACGTTTGTTAACTCACTTCGTTAGTAAATTACATGTTTGGTCCTCGAGTTTGTATACACATTTCATGCACCATCCACCACCACCACTAATCCTATAATCATCCGCCCCCATTCATTTATCTATCAAAAATTGAGTTTGACTAACAAAAGTCCTATACCAGATATGGTAAACTTATACTTACTAACCTATTTGGAACATGATTGAACCTTAAATACACAAGCTACCCAATAAGCTCAAAATCTTTATAACTAAATGCAAATGTAAATTTTTGCTTTAAACATTCTAAGATTACTTAAACAAAGCTATGGTTGTTGCTGCTGCTGGTGTTGGATGGTGGTGGTAGAGGTGGCAGGTGAACAAAAAAAAAAACGCCATAATTAAACTAAAACCTCCCACTCCCCCCATCTCACAACAAACGCCAACAACATCCAATATTCAATCCTAATCCCATCACCATCTTGAACAAAAAAAATAATAACAATGAAATCTCAGTTTATCTCCCTTTTGGTAAATCAAACATTCGTTCAAAATCAAAAACCAAAAGGATATCCATCATCGATCTATTGTTTGAAGCCAACCTTCAATTAAATATCCGAAACTATCAATGAAGAACCAAAACAAGTGTGTTTTCATCATTCCATTTTGTTCGGTTATAATGAAACACAAAACGTAATTAAATCAATGAACTCAGCTTCATCTCACTTTGGTACTACAATTTCTTCCAATGACAAAAACCAATGAGATATTCATCATAGATCAATTTTGGAAGACAAAGCTTCAAATACTTTCCGAAATCAAAAGGAATAAGAATAATAACATTTGTTATCCTCTTTTCCTGTTTCGATCTAAAGTTAAATTAAAACACAACAATGAAAAAGGAACCTACCTTATTCCTCAAAGGATCTTGAAGCTGTGAACAATTATTGCTTTGTTTGGTGTTCGGATTGGAGCAGTAAGAAGAACAAAAGGGAAAGACTTGTTTATTTATCCATTTATAGCTTCAAGAGATAGAATGAAGTAGATGTGAGGTGACGATGAGAAAATGATTCGTTTTTTTTTTTTTTTTCTGATGGGACGATAAATGAACTGGGGGCGGATGATAATAGGATTAGCGGTGGTGGTGGATGGTGCAGTGAAATGTGTATTACAACCGAGGACAAACATGTAATTTACTAACGGAGTAAGTTAACGAAACGTTAGGAAAAAACCAAATCCGCCAAAAAAAGTATTATGAACCTTTTTATGCAGAAAAAAGTTGGATACCCTGATTGGAACTCGGACCCAACTGTTGATGCTTTCGTTTTGCCATTTGCCCAAAAAATAAAGTTCACGAAAAAAAAAGGTTCGTTCGCCCCGCAGCCCAACCAGTATATAAGCAATGCATGCTATAGAAAAGATAATTATAATTCCGTCAGCGATGGTATTTTTTTTTGGTAGCTTGACGATTTGACGGTTTGCGAAATATTTAAGTTTTAAAAAATGTGGAAGTTTATTTTTTATTTTATAAAAAAAAAATGGGTGGCTAAGAATTGCTTGATGGGTTCTATGGTAAAAGTTGGAGATCTATAAGGAACTTTTGGGCAATCTATCCAAAAAAATAAATCAATTGTCGTTTAGTGTCTTAAATTTGATGTAATTTGGGTCCTACTCATATATAGTTATTATAGAGTTTTGAGACGTTCGATGTAAGAAAACAAATTAACTTTGGCTTAGAGCATCAGGTGCTAGGTAACGTGCGTGTAGGCCGTTAGGCGGTTGCTTCACGCAAGTTATAGCCGCGTAACCGTTGCAAAGATCGGCGTTATTGGTGCGTTAAACGGTGGCACGTTAGTAACACTAACGTCGCGTTAAGGTGAGAAATGTAAAAAGAAAAAGACAATCTGGCCCCCTCATAGTTGAAAGGTGTGTGTTCTTGTCGTGTGTTTGTTGTGTGTTTTTAACTGTGTGTGTGCTGCGTTTAGCAGTGTGTGTGTGTGTGTTTAGTGTGTGGTACAGGTTTTACAATGAAGAAGATGATGTGTTTTCCAGTTTGCAGTTTAAAATCCGCTGTGGTATGTGGGGTTACAGTTTTTATAACCTATAGTTATAAAGCAGTTTTTTTTTTTTTTTTTTCTAATTTCGTAATGTTTTTTTTTTTTTTTCGTAATGTTTTTTTTAATTGCGTAATGTTTTTTTTTTTTTTTCGTAAGGTATTTTTTTTAGTGCGTATTGTAATATATTTTAAAAATGAATGTTATTGTTTTTAATTAATGAAGTATTAGTTTTAGTTTAGGGTTGAATTTGAAAATATATGAAAAGTTGAGTTAAAGTGAGTTATGGTTGAGTTATTGTTGTGGGTGTTGAGTTAAAGTGTTGAGTTATTGTGTTAAAGCTGACGTGGCACTGAGTTATTGAATAACTCAGGTTACGATTGGGAGTGCTCTTAGATAAGGAGAAATGACACATACCGCTACTTTGTTCCTATATTTATTTTTTTATGATAAGGAGAAATGACACGTACCGCTACTTTTTGTTCCTATTTATTTTGTTCACTCTTTTCATCACTACAAGGTGATAAAATTGACGATTTAAATGTAAAAATTAATGAATGAAAAAACATATATATTTGTGTGTGTAAAAAGATAAGTAAGTTATAAACTAGAATAATATAGCGGGCAAATGATAAAAAAATGCATTGAACTTGATATTTTTTGTGATTGTGTGCAGCCAACTATTTTTTTTCTTA
The DNA here is from genome assembly GCA_014162995.1 of Artemisia annua. Lineage (NCBI taxonomy): Eukaryota > Viridiplantae > Streptophyta > Magnoliopsida > Asterales > Asteraceae > Artemisia > Artemisia annua. Next base: position 15,295 of record LBNU01000731.1, on the reverse strand, counting down.
TTGTGTGTAATGAACTTTCAAATTTCGATCATTGTGTGTATTTTATGACTATTATTAGAGTGTTTTGTTTTACCTTATTTATGTGGCTTAATTGAGTATGTCCAATCAAATCCTGTAACCGACATTAGCGTCCAATAAGGGTTCAAACTGCATAATCTTGTGCTTCTAGGCAATTTCAACAATTTGGTTACATTAAACCAACGAAGTCGAAATGAGCACCTAATGGTTTTCACGGCGCCACAAAATTCACCAAGTTCGTCGATGCCCTCATCTACACATACGGTACTGTTGACATCAAAGCTTACAACATTAGCTTTTTGCCATATATAGCAATGAGCAGCGTGTAATGGTACATAAAAAACGCAATTACCTACATATTATGACATAAAAAGATACCTTGAAACGGTTCTTTTCCTCTTCTTTTTATAGTCTCTTTAGTTTATATTCCTCTAAAACTGCCACCAACCGTGCCTAAGGATTATGTTTCATAGCGAACAGAAAAGTATCTCAGGGTAAATATATCAGGGAAATAATACAGAAATATTAACATGATTTCTTATAAAAAAATAAAAGAATATAAAAACTTAACCCATCATAAAGAAACAACTCTTTTTCTATTGCTCCAAACGCAATTATGTTCCATATTTGATTATCAACGATGGCTGTAATTCAGTAAGCTGTTAATCCAAGGAATACCATACTCCTAATATGGAATTCGAGCCTGTTCATCACTTTTCAAATTTACAGATATAGTGTCTTTGCTAATGGAAGCCATTGGATAAATCAAGTTTATTCTAGGAACACAACAGATCTCAAACATTTTACACATGCTTACAACAGCAAGTTGTTCAGATGCTTTAGCTATCTATAATACGTTTTTATTTGTATACCTTCTACTCAAGTTCGACTCGAGAAGTGCCTTTTCCAGCTTGGGCTAAGCCTGATGGCATCAGGACACCTGAATAACATTTATTTGCTTAAATTACAGAGGTTCTTTTATATAAAATCAAACTTTTTTTAAGCACTTCAAGATAAAGTAAAGGAACTTACGAAGCTTGCGTTAGTGTCCACACATCATGTGAACAACTTGCAGATTACCACCAATCCGAAGCCGCAATAAACCTTCTACCACTTGAGTAGCACGCTGTCCTTTTACAGCCAATGAGAAGTGCGTCTTCCTGTTTATTTTCTCCCTTCTCACCTACCAAATCCTGAAATCAGAAACACGATTAAGTTCCAATAGCTGACTATCTTACAACCTGGAATTATCTAAAATCTTAAAGACGATTACAAACCCAGCAAAAATATGATGACCTCCGATTTTCTTAAATTGATTGACGGGAGTTTCGATTTGTGTTGTCGCGGTTCGGTTTTCACACATTCCAACTGAAGTATAAGAACCTCGCTTTTCCATCTTCCATAAATCAATGGGAGGAAAAGAAATAGTTGAATTAACTTCACCATTAATTATACAAAATAATTATAACCCAGATAAAAAAAATACCCAAATTTAACTAAACTAAACATATGCAATTAGGGTTGATAAACTTACCCAATCGAGTTATGGCGACATGGAGTTTCAAGATTTCCTTTTTGCTTCTTCTTCTTCCTCAAACCGATGATTTCACTTTAGTTTGAATCCCTGTTTGTTGATCGCGGTTACTGTGTGTGTTTTTGTTTTCATATGGGTGATGAAGGTTTCTGGAACCACCGGCCTAATAATAATTGTTATGTCGTACACTGATTAGCTGGTATGAGAGAAAGGTCTAGAAGTGATTAAAGGTTAAGTGTGTTTTGGATTTTTGGATAAGGGAGATGGAAGGTTCAGGAATTTTGTGGCAACAAATGAGAGGGAGAAGAATTTGGTAGACACTTGTAATGCTTTTCATGCTATCGTACAAATATCATCACGTCGTTTGTAATTCCAAGAGTGTTTCACGACTTTTTAAGTGTATTAGGTTGTGATTACGCCCAAACGGGGTATGAACAGTTTAAGGTGCAACACCAACAGGCCAATCACATGTTAACAATTTATCAAGGCCTTAATCTTTGGGCCTCGTGATGCTTAATCCAATAACTAAACACCAATCAAATTTCACGTTTTTGGATTACGGATACCTTAAAAATTCGCTTTTGATCCTTTTATATTTTGGGGTTTAGTATATTTTATAATGATACTTTATACTCCATCAATTCATAACAAGTTTTCACTTTTATAATAATTCACAAAGTTTTAAAAAATCTCACCAACTAACTTCCTCACCAATCAAATATTATACCTACTTACTAAAGCCTAATTTCATTGATTGAAATATAAAATGAATAATTAATACTGGACGAATGAAATATTGTCGTATTTTCTTCAATTTTTTGTATTAATATTTGCACTAAAAAGTGCTCTAACATTTTTCTACAAACTCCTAAAGTTTTTGTTAGGTCACCATGTTATAGCATAAACAACCAAAGATACTTGTATGAATAAGAAACAAGAATAGAGAAGAAGAAGAAGAATAATATGGAAGGAACTCTACTAATGATATGATAAATATGATAGTGTATTATGAGAACCAACAAGCCTTAAGCAAGGCTTACACAATGTATTTATAGGGGAGTCCAAGGGTCTCAAGTTTCATCACCATACTTTACACTACTAGCCCTTGGACTTCCACTTGTAGTAACATTACATCATAAACTTTTATAACAAAATGTTTAAACGTAAACTAGCAACCTATCGTTAACTAATGACCGACACTTGAATAATGTGAAACGTGTTCCTAACAGTTTTGTTCTCTCTTTACACACATAATACTTTATTACCAAAAAGATTTTTGGAAAATCCACACTTAGCTGGTCTTAAGGGCTCAAGGCTCTTGCAACTTTTCAAAGGTTAAAAGCCTAGCCCTTCTTATGATTACAAACTTTACTCATCAAATCAGAAAATAACACATGGTTAACTAGGGGTGCTCATCGGGCGAAAACCGGACCGGACCGAGACCGAATCCGGCAAAAAAACTAGACCGAGGCCGGACCGAATGTGGTTGGTCCGGTCTCGGTCCAAATAGGCTAAATGTCCGGTTTTTAAGCCGGACCGAACCAGACCGGACCGGACCAAGCCGGACCGAGACCGAAATTATGAAAAACCCTAGACCGAGACCGGACCGAATGTGGTCGGTCTGGTCCGGTCCGGTCAGTTTTGTCGGTCGGTCCGGTCCGATTCGGTCGGTTTTGTCGGTCAGTCCGGTCCGTTTGCTCACCCCTATGGTTAACTATAAATTTGTAATTAACATCTTTAAATATATTTGATCAGGACAAATGATAAATTTTATTGATGCCTAAAAAAAAAAAAAAAAAAACTTTGTTGAAATTTTACGCCACTGAATTAAGCGAGCATAATGCTATGTCTGTTTAAGTTGATCGACATTAAGAGGTTACTAACCTCGACTAATTTTATTTCTTTTAAGATATAGTGGATATATCTTAGGGAAAATGATAAAAAAAAATACATCTTTTATATAATAAAAGAATTACATCATTTCGGAGTGTTTTTGCAAATCCCTTCTCATTGAAAAAAAAATTAGACCAATAGGAGAGCTCGATTTTGCCACGTAGGCGAAATCGAACAATATGATTGGTCAATAGAAAGTCAAAATTGAATTGATTTTGGTCAAATTTAATAAATTTGGTGGAGAAATTTGGTTAAGGAAAAAAATGCATAAAAATATAGGTGTCAAATTTATGAAAACAAAAACTTTAAAAAAGAGGAAGTAATTAATAAAACTTTAGTGGTTGAATTTTAAATAAATTATATAGAGCTAAGTGTAAAATTACAAGTTTTCATGTTTTTTAATAACTTTAGAAAAAACACAAATAACCCCTTACACTTTATACCTCTTCACTTGAAAAAACACAAATAACCCCTTACACAAATAACCCCTTACACTTTATACATCTAGAAAGAGATGTAACTAATGTGTCTTCTTCACTTGAAAATCTGTTGCGAAAAGAATGAGCCGGTTTACTAAAATAGGACTTGCTTAAGTTATTGGAGTTTGGGACTATTATTTTCTACTAATTATAGTAAGTTTTTAAAGGGTTTTGGGACTGTCTTAATAGTTAGAAGTGGCGATTAGGATTGTTTTAGTGGATGTCTTAATAGTTATTAAAGGGTTTTTATGACTGTTTTAATTGCAGAATTCAAGGTGTTTGGACTGTTTTTAAAAGCTAAATTGATGGGTGCTTGAAGCTGCCTTGATAGCTGAATTCAAGGGTGTTTAAGACTATTTCAATTACTAATTTTAGGGGTGTTTGGAACTGTAATAATAGCCGAATACAGGGGTGTTGCGATTGTTTTTAATAGGCATTGTTATCACAAAATAAATTTGAATTATACTAAATTAATAGATGTAAAGTTCAAAACATTTTAAAGCAATATATTCGGTATTAAATACATGATAAAATTTTTATGTTAAAACCCCGTGCGTGCACGGGTATTATAACTATTGAACTTGACACTTTTTACCATTGTATGTTGCCAACATTTTTTTTTCATTGTAACACCAAACTTGACATTTTTTGCAATTGTATGTACTAAGCGTCGCATCGTTAGTCCTTTACACTAACGGTCGTTAGTAAATAACTTGAAATTCCGTTTTCTTCCGATTTTACACGTTTTCATCCGTTTTCTTACGTTTTTGTCC
>LBNU01000731.1:0-10589 GCA_014162995.1 Artemisia annua | reverse complement strand
AGAATAAGTTGGTATGTGACTAATTATACTCTGATTGACACTATATTTGCATCTGCATAATGTATTGCCAATATATTTCTATTTCTGGTGGAGAACACAAACTTGCATTTAATTGATAATATGTAATGTAATATAAAAAGCGTCGAAAATCGCATTAGTTCTTTAACACTACGGAATCGTAGTAAAATAACTTAAAAATTACCGTTTTCTTCCGATTACCTTACACCCGTTCTTCAATCCGTCTTTCCTTTACGATTTTTTGCTCCCGATTTTACAAACGTTTCTTAAATGTTATTTTACGATTTACCACGTTTTTATTTTACGTTTCTAACCACGTTTTTTTTACGTTTTCATGCAATGATATTTTATATACGTTTTCGCTGCTTTTTTTAGGTTTCGTCCAGAATATATTTATTAACCGTTTACACCGTTTCTTTACTTTTCACCACGGTTTCTTTTATCGTTTTTCACCCCGGCTTTTATATTATCGTTCAGATCCGATTTTTCTATACCGCATTTACGGACGATTTTCTTTTACGCTTTCTCCACACCGAACATTCTTTACGATCCACCGACCGGCTGCCGTTTTTTTTTTCAACCCGGCTTTTTAACGTTTTTCTTACCGTTTTCAACTTTTCGCCTTTTATACGTTTAGCCCGTAAAAAAAACGGACGAAAACTAAAAAACGGACAGAAACGAAAAAACCGGTGAAAACGTAAAAAACAGGCGAGAACGTAAAAAAAACAGACGAAACGTAAAAACGGAAGAAACCAAAAAAATCGGGCTGAAAACGTAAAAAAACAGGCGTAAACGTAAAAACGAGAAAACTTAGAAAACGGGTAAAACGTAAAAAAACGGGCGTAAACGTAAAACGGACAAAAAGGTTAAAAATTGGAAGAATGTTAAAACCGGGTGAAGTAAAAAACGGGTGTAACCGGTAATAAAAACCGGACGAAACGTAAAAAAAACGGAATAAAGTAAAAACCGGGGAAACGTAAAAAGCGGTAATAAAAAAAATGCGACGAAAAAGTAAAAAAAGGGCGAAACAAACGTAAAGAACGGGCGAAAGAAAAAACCGGGTGACAACCGTAAAAAAGGGCGTCATGAAAAAAAGGAGAAAACAGTAAAAAACGGAAGAAAACGTAAAAAACGGGTGGAACAGGCGTAAAACGGGGCGTAAACGTAAAAAACGGACGAAAATCGGAAAAAACGAGAACGTGTAACATCTTTTTTTTTTTTTTTTTTTTTTTTTTTTTTTTTTTTTTTTTTTTTTTTTTTTTTTTTTTTTTTTTTTTTTTTTTTTTTTTTTTTTATACATTTTATCTTTAGTTTTACTGAGTATGATATGTGATAAGATCATAAACGGATGAGAAATTAATAATTACGATTAGACCAAGAAGAATTAAATATTGCATATTCTTATTTTCTTTATTTTTGGTAATGTGTCATGATCATGGAGTATTATATCATTGGTGGAACAGACTACAATTTTTATATGAAATGAAAACCAAAGTTGTCATGAAACTATAATCGAATTTGAGAAATAAGAAAGAGGGCTTATTAAAACTGAGTAAGATCATTGCTTATCTCATATTGATAGCTTGGTTTTAAAAACCGAACTAGACATTTAACTTGTTTTTCAAACGGTTTTCAGCTCTTTCTGATTAAACCCGATTGTTTTTTTTATGTAAACCAGTTTGTATTGCATAAACTAAAATACACAATGGATATATATATATGATAATATAAAAATTCTCATCCGAGATTCTATGTAGTTGTCTTACCATAGACTTTGATAATTCAATATTATCAATGTTGACACAACACATTGAATCATAACTCGGACAAATTGTGCATTGCAACAATTGATTATGTGTTCTCATATGTGAAAATTAATACACAGTGAAGTAGGATTGCTTACTTGGACAACTCATCTGAGATCCCAAGTATTTACCTTGCAACGCAATAGGAAGGAAAAGTTATCATTTCCAAAAATCTAATATGATGATCAAGGCTTCAAAGACAACCAACTATAATTGGAAGTATCATGCATGGCTTGAAAAATTATGGTGCATGCATGCATAATTATAGGAACTAGCTTGTGGAACTTGGTCATCCAACTCCAACAAAATACCAACTAAAACACACGAATCAATTAAGAATAATCTTCTTCCCAATACCATCTCATCAAGCATCTACGTACATTGTGTACATGATCTTGATGTCTTGACCATCTCATCAAGTATCTAAGTACTACATTGTTCTTGATGCCTTGACCAATTTTTAAAAGAATCCTAACTAACACCTTAAACCACTTCTATACAAACCAAGCAACACAAGATCTTAAAAAACACACACACACACACACACACACACATACACACACACAAAATCCTACAATAATTTCGACTAGGAAAGGTTTAAGATAAGAAAATGGATGAGTTTGAGGGTTCATCACACCATGACAGCAATGGATGAGTTTTAGAGAATGCACATTTTCCTCCGCCACGTGTTGAATAGCACAACACCTACACCCTTGTGTGTGATCATCACGAAGAGGTTCCACAAGTTTAGTCCTTAGTTTCTTTCAAATTTCATCTTCAATAATGCACAATTTGAGGAAGTCTTTGACAGTAGGAATTTTCGCACCCCGGTACTCATTCATTGACAATCTCTTCTTCCTCGATAGCCATAAGCCTTCTACCATTGTTGTCATGGACTCATTGTGTGATGAACCCTCAAACTCATCAATTTTTCTTATCTTAAACATTTTCCAGTCGAAATTATTGTAATGTTTGTTGTGTTTTTTAAAATCTTGTGTTGCTTGGTTTGTATAGAAGTGGTTTAAGTTGTTAGTTAGGATTGTTTTAGTTTGAAAAGTTAGTCAAGGCATCAAGAACAATGTACTTAAATGCTTGATGAGATGTTCAAGACATCAAGATCACCTACACAATGTACTTAGATGTTTGTTGAGATGGTATTGTGAAGAAGATTATTCTTAACTGATTTGAGCGTCTTAGTTGGTATTTAGTTAGAGTTGGATGATCAAGTTCCAAAAGCTAGTTCCTATAATTATGCATGCATGCACCATGATTTTTTAAGTCATGCATGATACTTTCAATTATAATTTGTTGTGTTTAAAGCCTTGATCATCATATTGGATTTTCGGAAATGATAACTTCACCTTCCTATTGCATTGCAAGGTAAATACTTGGAATCGGATGAGTTGTCCAAGTTATCAATCCTACTTCACTATGTATTAGTTTTCACATATGAGAACACATAATCCATTGTTGCAATGCACAATATCTCCGAGTTATGATTCAATGTGTTGTGTTAACATTGATAATATTGAATTACCAAAGTGTATGGTAAGACAACAACATAGAATCTCGGATGAGAATTCTATATTATCATGTTTATTCATTGTGTATTTTAGTTTATGCAATACCATACCGAGTTCTATCTTATCATGTTTATATCACATTTTATTGCTGTTGAAATTGTAAGAACGGTTGTACTGATGTTGGTATTCACTACCGCTACTTTACGCTATAACTTTTTTCTTTTACATTCTTACCTTGTTTACTCCAATAACGTTCTGTTAACCTTACATTATTTAATTATACTTCACTAAATACACGTGATACACACAAAACAGTATCTGGCTAGTGGTCTGCACCAATCACTCATTTTCTTTTGCTCCACCAAGCGTAAAGCCTCCCAATATAACCAACCTTCACATGTGATCATCACCTTTTCATCTTCTGAATATGCCTCATTACCATTTCAGATACAATGAAAAGCTATAAGAATCAATTAGTCATAATGGATTTCTGTTTTTTTTTATACAAATAGAATCTCAATAAAAAATGGATTTCACGTAATTTGTTAAAGTTCAAACATAACAATCAACCATTAAACGAAACTTTTACACCACGACCTCCATCGTGTCAAATTCATTAGGAAATTATCAGCTGATATATTTTTAAGAGGAATTTCCAAAAGTAGCCAATTTTTTGTTTTTTAGGTTCACTTTATAGTAAAATAAATAAATATTACAAATTTAGTCTTGTGCGACTGCTAGGCCGTGCGACCCCATACAAATTGCGGCATGTGTTCAAATTAGGTAGGATGTTTTTTGTTAGTCCGAAGTGACATTTTGTGCGTCCACATTTTTACTCGACTGATAAGACATTCTTTCTTATTAGACAAGTGGGTCCCACTTTTCAAAAATGGGAAGAAAAAAAAGTCAACTGATGGGACCCATTTGTCCGATAAGACAAATATGTCCTGTCGGCCGAGTAAAAAAGATTGGTCGCAAAAAATGTCATTTCGATCTAGCAAAAAACTTCTTACCTAACATTGGACACGTGTCACGATTTGTATAAAGTCGTACGATTTAGCGGTCGCAAAAGTCTTAATTTGAATAACTAATTTTTTCACTGGAAATTCAACCCAAAAACAAAAAAATTACTACTTTTGGAAGTCTCTATTTTTAATGATATTTTGCATGTGTTGAAGCTAGTTCATAAGTTATAACTTTGTTAAACTTCGTCTAATAAATGATTTTATGAGTATGATTAGGTGTGTTTGGTTCGAGTATATTGAGGGTATTTCATGGCATTTGCATTTTAATTTCCTTCAAATATTGTGTTTCTTAACTCAAATGAATGAATTTTAAATTTCACGAATTGCCAAAATGGAGAAAATTATAATGCCTCCAAAAGTAAGAAATTTTAATTTACTTGATTTTTTTTTAAACTTTTTTCTTGTTGTTTTTGTTGTATTTTTTTATTTTATTTTTCATAAACTTTTTTATAATAACTTATTTTTTATAATTTTTTTATAAACTTTTTTTCTTGTTTTTTTTTTTTTTTATTTTTTATTTTTTATAAACTTTTCTATAATAACTTTTAATAAATTTTTTTATAAACTTTTTTTCTTGTTGTTATTTATATTTTTTATAAACTTTTTCGTAATAACTTATTTTTTATAATTTTTTTATAAACTTTTTTTCTTGTTGTTTTTTTTATTATTTTTTATAAACTTTTTTTTTATAATTTTTTTACAATAATAAACATAATGACTGATTTCATAATATTATGAATTTCTATCAACCAAACTTGCGAATGTATTTTAAATTTTCAAGAATTTAAATTTCCTAGAATTTTAAATTCACGAACCAAACGGCACCTAAAAGAAAAAGTTATGATCTTATGAGAGAATGTTTAAAATAAGAATTGTGAGAAAAAACCACGATTATATATTCATATACACTTAAAAATATATTCATTTCCTCTTAAAATTCTCCTATTATGTAAAATATATGGCTAAAAATCATTCTTATTTTTCTCGGACCTTTTAAACTTTCTTCCTAGCAAATTTATTGGATAAAGACCCTCTCAAGTTCAATTTCAACTTGATTTATCAAGTTGGGGTTTTTATGAAGAGGAAAAAAAGTGAGCCCTTTAAAGTGAGAATTTCATTTTATTTTAATTCAAATCTCACACACAACAATACTAACTTGATCTATCAAGTTGAAAGTTAACTTGAGAGGATCTTGATCCTAATTTATTTTCAAACTTAAACATGATTAACAGCTCTTTAATTAGTGTGGGTCATGTTGACGCATGACTTAAGAGGAAGAGTGTTTTATATTTGAGAAAATTACCAAAAAGGTAGAAAAATCCAAAGTTGATCCATTTTCTAGTCACTTGTAACACTTTTTTTTAAAACGGTCATGCTCAACTGATCAACTGCTCGACTCCACCCCTTTTGTGACAAGTGTCACTTGAAAGTACAGGAGTTAGGTAGGATATTTTATTATTTTATTATAAAATTACAAAGACACCCTTGTCTTCATATTTTATTTATATCTCTTTTTGGCACCAACCACCTACCCCAATATCTACTTACCATCACCAACACACATAACAACAAAAATCTTACACCAAAACACAAATCCTACACCAAACGTAGCCACCAATAAAAGAAAAAAACAGATCTGTGATGAAAGATGAACACAAAATACACCTTTTTATCCTTTTATGATTGGTTCAAGGCTTCAAGATCATTTAAAAACATGGTCTCATGTACGTACCAACTTTATTTTTTTGTTTTTGTTGAACCCGAATGAAAAGAAAAATGATTACCTAATTGTTATTGGTTTATCTTTAAAGCATTCGAAAATTAAAGAACGCAAAGGAGATGGGTTTGCTGTTTGTTCGAATATGGGCTCGTCTTTTTCTTTCCTCTTCTTTTGTTTGTTTCTGGTTTAGAGTTGGTCTCGTTAAAAAAGTCGATCTGTCTTTTTTTTTTATTTCTTTTTTCCGATTTAGACCAGTGAAGAGTAATAGATCTGAGGTCAACTTAGTGGTGGGTTGGGGTGGTACTGGGTTATAGTTGTTATAGTAGTGGGTTCAGGTGGTGGTGGTGTTTATTGTGGTGATTGGTTCAGGTGGGTTACGGTGATAGTGGGATATGGGTGGTCAGAGGGGTGGTGGTTTGCCATAAATTGTTATTCGTGGCCAAAAAATATATTGCCATATTTTTAGAGAATAAAAATACCGCGCTATGCTTTTTAACAGTTGGCCAAAAAATCTGTTATTGGAAAAGAGCATGGTCCAAAAGGTTGGTGAACCAGCTTTATGCAAATCATAATATACTTTTATAAAAGGAAAAATGAAATACAAATTAGAATAAAAAAGATGGTGAATTCTTGATGGAAAATGTTTTTATAAATAAATGGTCTAGTAGTGGTGGAAAATGGTTGATTGGTGGTGGTGGTGGTGGTGGAAATGTTTGGTTGAGTATTTTGAGGTGGTCTAACAGTTGAGTAGGTGAGCAATGGTTGTTGAGTGGTTGAGTAGTGGTGGTTGAGCGATTGAGCAGTGGTGGTCGAGGTGTTGAGTGGTGGTGGTGGTGGTGATGGACTGGTGAAATAGTGAGGTAGGTGGGTTGAGTGGGGTTAGGTGGACTAATTAATAAAGAGATGATAATATAATATAGGTGGGTATATTTGTAATTTTACAATAAAATAATAATATGTCCTACCTAACTCCTGTACTTGCAAATGACACTTGTCACAAAAGGGGTGGAGTCGAACAGTTGATCAGTTGAGCATGACCGTTTTGAGAAAAAGTTGTTAAAAGTGACTAGAAAATTGATCAACTTTGGATTTTTCTACTTTTTTGGTAATTTTCTTTGTATTTTTGTTTATAAAATGGATCAATCAATGCCTATGATATGACATATGCCTACCTTTCTATATCATTTTACTAAACACAACTTCTATTAAAAAAAATAAAACAAAACAAAAAGAAAAAAAAAATCGATCTTAAATTAATATAAACATCATTGGTAAGATTTTATCATAATAAAAAAGAAAATTGGCCCCTTCACTAGGCTCCACTGTTTTGTTTGTGAGAGAACATTACTGATCATATTCCTATCAACTTGAGAGGCTTTCAATCCATCAACACACTAAGTATATGGTCTTCTGAACCTCAATCTATAATAAGGCACGGTTGTTAAACTCGTATACATACATGAATACATCAGCGAGTTGAGTTCGAGTTTGTGATTTTGGGATTTATATTAGGATCGATTCCGAATCAAGTATGTTTTATTCAACGTGATTTCCTTATTATTTGAGCTATCAAGACTTCTCAAGCTCATTTCATTGAGTTTAATGTTAAAAGATATTTCTCAAGTATTCAAATAATCGACTATGCATCAAAAACAAAATTTATCGGCATATGAATAAAACTTACGTAAAAATAGCATCCTTGGATTTAGCTCTAGCTATATCACGCTCAAAGTTACAATATCGGCCAAGACTCTAAAAAATCTTCAAAAATTATTTTTTATCGTGAACTTTACATGAATGCGATAATAATTTGTCAATAGAATTATAGTAACCAAAGAGACATTGCTCAGCGGTATCATCAGCACGTAGTCAACCAGGTCAATAAAAACGCATTTGAAATAAAAGGTCCCGAGTTTAATTCCAACTGCCGCTAAAAGACACTTTGACAACTAATTGAATACGAAAATAGTCCTTTAAAAATTTATTTTGGATCTACAAGGGCAAGAAATCAGAATTTCTTCATGACCATAACTCTTTTAACAATAATGCAAGTAAGCACGGAATCAAAAGTTCTTCGTGATTATAACAATTTTGACAATAGTGCTAGTAATTTGTAAAGAAGAAGAAGGAAAAAAAAAAGAAAAATAAAAGAGGAGGAGGTCTACTTGATGAACCAACGAAATCAGAAGTCCTTCATGATTATAACAATTTTGACAATAGTGCTAGTAATTTGTATTAAAAGAAAGAAAAAAAATCTACTAAATGAAGCAATAATTTCGTGATAGATAACCTTCATGGAACTCAAAGTTTAACAAAGTACCATCTCTTTCTCGTACACACCCCTCTAATTAAAAACACCTTACTCGGAACAAATTTTACCTCAACTAAACCTCTTTCTCTCATAACGCTTTTAACAATAGTGCTAGTAAGCACGTAATCAGAAGTTCTTCGTGATTATAACAATTTTGATGATAGTGCTAGTAATTTGAAATGAATGAAAAAAATAAAATAAAAAATAACAACGACGACTACTAAATGAAGCAATACTTTCGTAATAGATAACCTTCATGGAACTTAAAGTTTAACAAAATACCATCTCTTTCTCAGACACATCCCTCTAGTTAAAAGCACCTTGGAACAAATTTCACCTCAACTAAATCTCTTTCTCTCATAACGCTTTTAACAATAGTGCTAGAAATCAGAAGTTCTTTGTGATTATAACAATTTTGATGATATTGCTAGTAATTTGTAATTAAAAAAAAATGTCTACTTAATGAAGCAATAATTTCGTAATAGATATCCTTCATGGACCTCAGTAGTTTAACAAAGTACCATCTCTTTCTTACACACACCACTCTAGTTAAAAACACATTACTCGGAATAAATTTCACCTCAACTAAACCTCTTTCTCTCATAACGCTTTTAACAATAGTGCTAGTAAGCACGAAATCAGAAGTTCTTCGTGATTATAACAATTTTGACGATAGTGCTAGTAATTTGTAAAGAAAAGAAAACAAAACAGGTATACTAAATGAACCAACTAAATCAGAAGTTTTTTGTGATTATAAGAGCACTCGGTGTGGTCACGCAAGTGCTGCGTTAAGGCCAAAGGGTGACGTGGAGGAGAGTTAATGCACATTAAGCCCATGTTACCATACCGTGCCTCGCGTTAAGGTTCCACGTTAACCCATGCCTTAACCTGGTAACGTTGCGTTAAAACTTTTTTTCTTTTCTTTTTTTATGCTTCCGATTTAAATGCGTTTTGATGGGTATTTTGATGTGTATTTTGGTGTGTGTTTGTATCACTGTGTGGTTATGTGTGTGTAAAATGTGCAGGCGTGCAAGGTTGAAGAAAGCCAACTTTCGGCGTTTTACATTTTCAGTCCTTGTGTTTTTTTTCTTTATTTTTTTGTCAAAAGTAAAAAAAAAAAAAATAGTTATTTTTAAATGTTAGTTTTGTAACTTTAAAGAAAATGTTTTTTTGTATTTTATAAATGGAAAAGAAGAAAAAAATTGAGGCCCAAAATGTGATATTAAAGTTGAGTTAAGGTTGAGTTATGATAAATGGCGTATTTTTTTTTAGTTAAGGTGAAAAGGTTAAAGCTGATGTGGCGCTGACATGACATTGGGTGAAAGTTTAACTTGTGTGACGGTACATAATTGTCACAGACTTGTCTCTACAAGGTCTTCCATGCGGCACTTAGTCTCGACTAAGCTCAGCCTTGCTCGAATACTCAACGATGTATGCAACTATAGAAAGCTTCAAAGAAAGGAAAAAGTGGAATATGAAAAACGCTTTGTATTACTTAGAGAACTTTACAAGAGAGATTACAAGTGAACTTTGTTGGATGATCTCTACAAATGAGGCTATATCTATTTATAGTTTTATACTACTATGTACAAGGTTCTAGATTCTTCCATGTTAGCTTCTAGAATTTTCATAAATTTCTAGGACTTCCATGAGGTTCTAGAGTTTCCTACATCTTCTAATGTCTTCCAAGATTATCCAAGCTCTTCCAAGAGAAGTGTGGAATAATCCGGAATCTCGTCCAACCTTGAAAATAATTGTATCAAGTAGGCGGGTTGTGACATAATGCTCTAACAATTTTGACAATGGTGCTAGTAATTTGTAAAGAAAAAAAGGGTATGGTTAGGTAACTATTTACAAATGACACCCCCTGTTTTTCTAGTTTTGTTATTTTATTTTATTTTATTTTTTATAATTTTGTTTATATTATAAAACTGTGGAACGGAAAATTGGAATAAAAAATATATAATTTAACCAGTCAAAATTATTAAACTGGTAAAAAGTACGGAACACAAACTAATAAAAAATTATGCTGTAATATAACAAAGGAACAAAAAAGAATATTTTGTGCAATTTTTTATTCCCTCTATATATTATAGGAGGGAATGCGAAGAACCCTAATATTAATAAACAAATATTAAAATATAATTTTGCAATTAAAAAGTAATGGAAACGAACATTACTATTAAT
>LBNU01000728.1:114085-148636 GCA_014162995.1 Artemisia annua | reverse complement strand
CATCAAACATAAAAATGTGTTCCTTTTATAGAGAAGGAACTCTACCAACCTGTTTCTCAAGAAACGTATAAACTAGTAAAAAAAAAACTTTAAATGATATGCATCTATCTTTCCTAAATTATAATCATGCATATCTAATAATTACACAATCGCGGTTAACTATTCGCAAATAAACTATGCTGAAACTATGTCTTCATGCAGTATCACATCTGTCAGCAGATCAGGTCCTTCAGCAGATTCATTCAGCCAGTCCATCAATCAGAATTCTTACTTAGCAGGAATCCAACATGAGCTTGTGATGAGCTTAATGACTTTACCAGATACACTGAAAACTCAGTATAAAGGTTGAGTTTTGCAGATAAATAAGGGATAAAATAAGCACTTAAATCAATGAGAAATGACAAATAAGCACTTAGAACATGTAAACAGCCACAAGGGCTTCCCAAATCAACAATAATCTCAAACAAACAAGCTTTTATGAAGCTTGTGCAAGCTTATGAACATAGCATGGAACACTGGTTACAGAGCATCATATTTAAAAAACACTAAGATTAAGCAGTCCAATAAGCACTCTAATTAGCAAACTAAAAATCAACAAAAATACAGCAACAAGATAAGCAACAAGGTTACAAAATCCCACAATATCTCAAACCAAATCTCAATATTCAATCTACAATCTAAATCCAAAGTTTATTCAAAAACTGGATATTGCATTTTTGACTTTTTAAGGAAACTTGATATTTTGACTTTTGTGAGATTTGATTCAATCTAATGAACTGAAAATGTTGTATTAAGCTATAACAAGACTGAATCAAGCATCCATAACAACTTTGGTACACAAATTCAAGGATTTAGCACTCAAAAACTTAACACAGATTCAAGAAATTGGATTTCAAAGTGATTTTGACTTTTTTATGAACTGACCATTAGTTTTATGACTTGTATGAACTAAATATGACCTAAGAAGCATGTAATGACCAATAAAAACAGCAAAGCAACACTAGAACACAATAAGATCAGCAAATCCAAACATACTGCAATATTTATGAAAATGGGATTTTCAAAGGAAATCAAAGATTTATACCTAAAGACTGATTTCACACATCAAATAAACCAAACCTAATCAGATTCAAGAACATAAAACACACTAAGAACATCAAGAACACTAAGAACCATGGTATGCCATATTTCACAGTCAAATGAGATTTTAAGCAAAATCAAATTTGATCAAACAAGACCACAATATTACAACTTAAACTAACATAACATCATCAAAGAAACACAAATCAAGCATAAAAACACAGATTCAAGAACAAGAACATGAAAATACCAAAATTTGGAAAAATGGCTTACAATATGGAATTCAGGCTTAGACAGAGAACCAAGGACCAAGAACACTTCCTATAGCTTACCACTAAGCACTACAACCATTAGCAATCCAGAATTCACCATGAAACATCTTCTTTCTTCTTGGAGACTGATTTTTGATTTTTCACTGAATTTATTGAATTTTTTTGTATTTTTGCTTTTTTGATCCTAAACTGAGTTTTATGGTTTCTAAAAGCTTTTAGAAGCTTTCTAGGAGCTTATGTGAGCTTATTCAGTCCATAAAACATTATCACAACCACAATTCAAGGTTTTCACTCTTGAAAGGGACATTATCAAAGCATAAATGACAATATAAAGTAAATGCTGAAATTAAAGACTGAAATGTAAATAAGAACAATAGAAAATGATACTGAAATGCTTTAGATTAATAAAAACAGAGTTTCATAAGCTACAAAGTAAATACGAAATACAAATGACTTAATTAAAACTAGATGGATTTTTCTCTTCCTCTCTTCTCTTTATATAGGCCTCAATTAGGGTTTGTAGACACCTCTGATCATTTCCCACTTCATTCCAAGCCGTTAGATTGCTTCAATTTGATCCTAGCCATTGATTTCATTTTGGCGGGAAAAGCTGTTGTTGACCGTTTGGTCAACAATTGTGGGTTAGCATTTATTGTGGCGTGTTTCTGAAGAGGTTATGATGGTTTGGGGTGGCTGAGGTGATGGGCAAGTGGGGTGGTGGATTGGAAGCAGGAGGTGGCAGATGGAGGTGGTGTTGAGGTGTGAACGGGGAAGAGTGGGGAGGGAGTATTATATTTAAATTTTGGGTTGGGCTGGTGATGGGCCAAAGAAAGAAAAGAAAGAAAAGAAAAGGGAAATGGGCTTAGGGGGTTTATAATAAAAAGGGTCCGGTTTGGTTTTATGAGTTAACAAGGACCATTTGTGTAATTCTTGCAATTCTTGAGGGACCTGTTGTGTAACTTTTTCAAACTTCTCACAAGGACCATATTTGCCATATGTGAATAGTTCAAGGACCAAAGTTGAAAATTTCCNTTTAAATTTTGGGTTGGGCTGGTGATGGGCCAAAGAAAGAAAAGAAAGAAAATAAAAGGATTAGGCTGGGGGGGGGGGTGTTTTGGGTTTATTTGGATTTGGGTTTTATAATAAAAAAGGTCCATTTGGTTTTATAACTTCACAAGGACCAAAAATGTAATCTTGCCAAACTTGAGGGACCTGTTGTGGCATGTTTCCAAAATTATCACAAGGACCATAATTGCCATATGTGAATAGTACAAGGACCAAAGTTGTAAAATTTCCTTTTTATAAACCTTAAGGACCATTTATATAATATTTCGATTTTTGAGGGACTAAACATGTAAATATCCAAAAGTTATCAAAAATGTTCCAAATTGTATTTTATGAATAACACAAGGGTATTTTATGTTAAATTCCAAGTTTTGAATACCCAGGGACTAATTTTGCCATTTTTGAAACTTGAGGGGTGAGAATTGCCAATTTGTGTAAACTTTTGTCCAAGGACTATTTGTGAATAAGTTTGACTTCCCAAGGACTAAAGTTGACTTTTTATTCATTTGAAACTTTCAGGGACTAGTTTTGCCAATTTGTGAAAGTTGAGGAACAGAAACTGCCAATTATGCAAACTTTGCATGTTTTTCATTTGTTTTTACACATTTTGCATCTAAGACATATAAAACATAACCCTGAGATATTTTCCAGTATTTTGATGCATATTTGAGTGTTTTTGTATGTTTTGGCAGTTTAAATGGTACCAAAATAATGAGTATTTACACACTCATCACTTTCACAGTTGAGCTTTTGGCTCAATATGATGGTTCAAGCTCAATAAGCAATCAAATAAGCTTAACAAAAGAAGACAAAGGTAAAATAAGGTGAAAATAAGTAAAAGGAACTGGAAATGAGAAAAAGGAACAAGAAATAAGCACTGAATAAGCTTAAGTAAGCAAATAAGCACTTTCAATTCACCACAGTGACCACTCAGGCCTGCAGTCAACTTTATGGGCAATTTAAACTTATTAAATAAGCTGAAAAGCACAAGATAAGGACTGATGTAGCAAGCTTGGTTGGTGGGCTTTCCAAAAATCCAAGGTTCAACCTGTGGGGTCCACTGATAAGCTTAAGTCAAGCTTGTGAAAAAGCCTCAAACTCACTGATTTCTCAGTGTTCTCAGCAAAATGGGACAAACAAAAAGCCTCTTGCAGGCTTATTAGATAAGCTTGGAATGAAAAAATAAGCACTGAACTTATGAAATTGGTGGATAAGCTTCACTCAAGCTGAGAATCAATAAAGAGCTTTTTATGAGCTTATGAAAATGACTCACCTATACTGATGACTCAGTATAGGGAGTAAGTTTGAACAAACTTGAGAAGCATAACAAGCAATGAAAATAAGCAGTACATGAGAAATAAAAAGCATGAATACCAAGTGTGTCAGAAGGGCTACAAGTAACAACAATTTACACAAGCTAAGACCAACTAATAAAGCTTGTGCAAGCTTATGAAATTGGCTACTAATCCTGTGCACAGGGCAACTTTAAGAAAAAGTGCTAAAAGTAAAGCAATGATTAAGCAGTTAAACTAAGTTAAGAAAAATAACTAAAAATACCCTAATCAAAATCAACAACAAAATATTAATATCCTACAAGCATAAGTCCAAAATCCTAATAATAAGATCAAGAGAAATTCAACTAGTTAAATCAAAAATTATTATCTATGAAATTTTGACTTTTAACTAAATGATCTAAGTTGACTTATATGAACTTTAATCTAAATTTACTAACTGATTATGTTATATTAAGCTTGTGAAATATGAAATTAAGCTAGATTACCTAATTATAAGCTAATATGATGAATATGGACCTAAGTATTCTCACAGACAACAAATTATAAGAGATTAAACACTACTTTGATTANTGAACTTCTTCATCAGAGGACACATCTTCCTCATCCCAGTCATAGGTTTCCGCAACCAGCCCTTTGTTCTTTGCCTGGACAGGTTTGGGGGCTTGATGAGACTGAGGGTTTGAAGGAGCAGCCTCAAGTAGAGCAAGCTTAGCCTTTGCCTTTCTGTATTTTGCTTTAAAGTCTTTTTGAGGGTTATTTTCAGTCTTGTTTTGAAAATATTGAGGAGACTGAAGCATTTTTGGTTGAAATTTGGTTCCTGAAGTGTTATTTCCTGAAAACTGATATGAGGGGTCTGAGGTTGTTTTTGAAAAACAGTCTTTTGCAAAGTGACCTCTTTTGCCACATTTAAAACACTCAGGGTTTTCATTAGCTTTAGCTTTTTGAAAAGGTTTGTTTCTACTGATAAAACGTTTTGAGTTAGCAAGGAGTGCCCTTTCTTGAAATTCAAGTTGTAAATCATTTAGGTACTCCTCACTGGTCCTAACATCAGCCTCATCATCTGAGTTTTCTTGGAAATCCTGCACAATACCATTAGAATAGAAGGCAGTTGATATGGGTGAACTAGTCAGGGTCTTTTTGATATCTTGAGCTTTAGGGTATCTCTTAGAGATTATGTTATCCTCATAGAGAAATTTACCATAGATCTCAGGAAGCTCAAGATTTTGAAGGTGGTTGGCATTTCTTAAACCCTGAGAGAAGTTTAACCACTTCTCAGGGAGACAGTTGACAAAGCCAACATTGATTTCATGCTTAGACAGGATGACACCATCATTGGTAATTTCATTCAGCAGGGTTTTATACCGGGTATAAGTCTCTGAGAGACTTTCAGAATCTTTGGCCCTGAAGGTATTGTATTCAAGTTTTAGGTCCATGATTCTGTTCTCTTTGGTATCTGGGGGGCCTTCATAGCTATGAACCAAGTCAGTCCAAGTCTGCTTAGCAGTTGGACAGTTGATGACTGATTCCATTATATCGTCAGGGAGATAGGATATAATGATGCTTTTCAGGCGTTGGTCTTGATTGACCACCCTTCTTTCATCAGGAGTCCACTGAGCTTCAGGTTTAACTAAACCAGTAGCTGTTTTAGGGACATATGGACCCTCATTAATCAGTGTGATGTAATAAGGCTCCATCCCAGTTAAGTAGCAAAGCATGCGCTTTTTCCACTTATTGAATTTTCCAACTTCAAGTCGGGGAGCTGTAGCAGTATAGCTTCCTCCCTTTTTATCGACTAGTTGGGGTACGTCACTATCAGCCATGGTAGGATCTTGATTTTAAAAACTTTTGAGCACTCTGTTGTTTTGAAAGTTTTATAAACCAGAGGCTCTGATACCACTTGTTGGTCCCTTTTACTTGGTTAATGTTTAACTATAAAGTTAATCTAACCAATTTCCATAGAGTAATGATGCAAAGGTTAATAACTAAGAAATGAAAAACGTAAAAGATAAGAAACAAGATTTTCAACGTTTAACTCTTTATTAGAAATTAATCAAAAGAATTATACCCAAGTGTTTGCGGAACAACACTTGGGATTGAAATGACAAGTATGGTATGGTGTTACTCCTCACTAAACTTAAGCTATGCTTAAGTAGCAACAAAAGACCCACTAAGCTATCTTAGGGATGGTTGCTATTTGGAGAGAGTAAAGATTAGTTTGTGAATGTCTAAGCATTAAGTGCACAAACTCCGCAACCTTTACTCTTCTCTTATGACTCCTATTTATACACAAGTTTATTACAACCGTTATGAAAAAGACAAAGATTACATCAGCCTAGTAGAGACAAAATACTTGCGTATTTTGTCTCTATTACACAAGTCTATTTTGGGCTAAGGACAACAGTGCTTTCTGAGGTTTAGATATGACACCATCCTGAACTCAAGCCATTCAGGGAAAGTTTGACTTTACAGGGATACTGACACTCTTTGTAACTTCAAACGTTTCCCGCCTTGTCCCGCCCTTTCTTCAGGCTTCATGTCTTCAACCTTCAGTCTTTAGCTTTTGTTGCTTCAGTGAGGAGTAACTTGGGATTCAGTGAGCTATTGTCATTACTCACTGAATCCATCACCTTTTTCTTTGGCTTAGGTGCCACTTACTGAGAATCCGCCCCGCGATGGATAGTTTAAATCTTCTTACTAATCGAACCGAACCGCCCCGTGAACACCCCTAGTAGTGATCATTGAAGCAGATATTTGGCACATTACAACGGAGTTGGACTCCGATCGCTACATACAACTTCTCTTCAACAGATGATTTGCCCACCTAAATCCATTTAAAAAAAACTCAGTTTTATTTTTTTGATGTAAGAGTATGTGTGATGTGAAGTGGCTTAGTGTGTGTGATGTGAAGTGGAAATAGGGTAAATGAGAGGAGTAGGTGGGCCTAATAAAGGCTTCAGATTGTGGCAGGATTTTAAAAAAATTTAGGGTTTCATTTTTGTGAAAGTGATTTTGGGTTCACACATTTCTTTATTTGGTTTTTGTTTTCTCTCTCAATGGATTTGGTTTTCAATTTTCTAACACCATTGACTTTGTTAAATACAATATAGTGACAGACGATGGATTAATGAATGACTTTGTTAAATACAATTTCGGGTAAGCCAACTTTTGGTTCTCTCTTAAGTGATTCTGAAGGTTGAATTATAATATGGGTTTTTTTAACTTGTGCACTAGAGGCACAAGTTAATATTATCATCACAATAGTATTTAATTTGGAAACCTCAACAGTCTCGTCACACTAGACTTGACATCAATTGTCGTAGATGGCTTAGGCATTGTGGAGAGTCAAGGAGGACAAGATTAAGCCGACCAACGTCAATCCATTGAGTGTACTCCATGGCCGATTGATGTTGCGTAGTTGGTTCTCACGTTCGCAAAGTCCTATACACCAACTTTTGACACTTAGTAATATTTGTTATGCACAATTTTTTTCTTTCATTTTTTTTAGTGTGCAGGTATTGGTTAGTTACAATAAACATCTTGCCTTATCTCATTCTATCAATATATTCCAAGACAAGCAAAACTATTTTATACAGTATCTAATCTTCAAATTTTCATCTTGCACCATCAACGGTGAGTTTCTTTAAAATGGTAACAAAAAAAATTTTTTTTTTTGCACGGCTAAAATGGCAACAAATTACACCTACTATCTCAGCCTATACGCATAATAAATTTCTTGACATCAAATAGCTAAAGTCATTTAGTACTCTTATTGCATGTGTAGTAGGTACATAACTATTTACTCCTCTCTTTGCAACTCTTATGTCTTGGCTATTTCACTTTATCTCTGAGAAGCTTATACTTTTACCAGCTGGTGAACTCGATATCTCTTTTAAGCTTTTCTTCATAACCCAAACCCCCCGCTTGCAATGACGAATGATACTCCTCCGGCCTATCAACATCAGGTTTTGAGTTATATTTTAAAAAACATGATGACCAGAGAAGATCAAAATTGTTGTTTATTATATAAAATAGATAGATAGATTTAACTTTGTTTATATAATTTACAAAAAATGTTTTATTTTATTTTATTTTAATTTTCTCTCAAATGTAGAGTGTAATATATTTAGTTATAACCTATGGAATAGTATTTTAAAGAGATCATTTGAACTTAAATAATAATATTAGGTACCGATCGATCAAGTTATTTAGATAAATAAATTGATAGATTTAGATTTTTATTAGGCAACTACTATGAGATTTTGTAATGTTGATGCAAAGTCGATCCTAACGAATACATCATTAATTATTAGATTTTTATTAGTTGTTAAATTGTTGTTAAGGAAAGATTTGGAGAATCTGAGCTACGCTCTTACACATCATTAATGCTTGCGGTATATCTAACTACATATTCATTTCAAGCCATGCTAAGTTGTTTAGCTTATGTATACGTGTATTTTTCGAGACGAGACCGGGGGTTTTTGATTGTTTAACTGGTTAGCTTTGAATGTCAATGAGCCTTTTAATGGGCAAATTCTTTCAAAATGCAGCATACTTGTCACAAATGTTATTTCTGTGTACTGAACAATTTTTTTTCTTTATGTAGGTACTAAACTTTCATTTTTTTTTAGGCAACTACTATGAGATTTTGTCATGTTGATGCAAAGTCGATCCTAACGAATACATCATTAATTATTAGATTTTTATTAGTTGTTAAATTGTTGTTAAGGAAAGATTTGGAGAATCTGAGCTACGCTCTTACACATCATTAATGCTTGCGGTATATCTAACTACATATTCATTTCAAGCTAAGCTAAGTTGTTTAGCTTATGTATACGTGTATTTTTCGAGACGAGACTCTGGGGGTTTTTGATTGTTTAAGTGGTTAGCTTTGAATGTCAATGAGCCTTTTAATGGGCAAATTCTTTCAAAATGCAGCATACTTGTCACAAATGTTATTTCTGTGTACTGAACAATTTTTTTTCTTTATGTAGGTACTAAACTTTCATTTTTTTTTAGGCAACTACTATGAGATTTTGTCATGTTGATGCAAAGTCGATCCTAACGAATACATCATTAATTATTAGATTTTTATTAGTTGTTAAATTGTTGTTCAGGAAAGATTTGGAGAATCTGAGCTACGCTCTTACACATCATTAATGCTTGCGGTATATCTAACTACATATTCATTTCAAGCTAAGCTAAGTTGTTTAGCTTATGTATACGTGTATTTTTCGAGACGAGACTCTGGGGGTTTTTGATTGTTTAAGTGGTTAGCTTTGAATGTCAATGAGCCTTTTAATGGGCAAATTCTTTCAAAATGCAGCATACTTGTCACAAATGTTACTTCTGTGTATTGAACAATTTTTTTTTCCTTATGTAGGTACTAAACTTTCATTTTTTTTTCTTTTTGATGTACTTTGTGACGTTTTTGCCCTTCAAATTATTAAAAATTCAGGGGCAAAAATGCCTCAAAGTCCATCAAAAAGACCAAAAAATGAAAGTTCAGTACCCATATAAGAAAAAAAAAATTGTTCAATACACGAATGTAACATTTATGTCAAGTATATTACATTAATATGTATTTTTGCCCCTCTTAATTGGAAGAGAGACAATTATGCGGCTCTCAATTAAGAAGGACCAAGGGTTTTGGGCTCACATGTATAACAATTAAGAGGTAACAATGGAAAAGTAAACATCCCTCAGTTGGCCCCTAAAGGGAGAAAATTGATAATAACATGAGTTAAACTTATAAGGGTGGTGGCAACCATACCTCCCAAAAAAACACATACCTCCCAACCCACCAATAATATCATTCCACCTCATTTACACTTTTTTCATACCTCCCAACCCTTTTTTAGTGGCAACCATAGATTTTTCATACCTCCCAAACCCACCACTTTTTTTTTTTTTTTTTCCTAGTGCCAACGGTGAAATATTAAAGCCAAACGTTCATAATTTTGCAACGTCCACTTCCAAACCTCCGAGGGGAATATGCCCGCTGGAACAAACACCCCAACCAAACCGCTGGGGTGGCGGCGGTGTTCCCCGGCGGTTTGGCCACCCCGCTAGCCCATAGACCACCCACTGCCACCACCCTAAGATCAGATGCTTAAGACATTTTATTCACGTTATTTGCAAATCCTAATTTCTAATAAGTCTTTTCTGAGTGTAAATCCTAATTTCTAATAATTTCTAAATGCGTGAATATTGGATATGGGTTTCTCCCCTTTTCATTCTCCTCCTTTGGAGAACTTGAGAAAGATGCAGTAACCCTACTAAAGCGTATTCGACGGTTTTCTATGACTCAAGATATTGGAGCACGGGCGGCGGTTCATTTTTTAATAGGATTAGTTTTGCTATTGCTAGAGGTGTGGGGGCCCAGTTAGTTTCTCGGCTCCCCACTAATTTCTTGTAAAATCCTATTAATTTTTGATAAAAGTGTTGATTATAATAATAAAAAAAATAAAAAATAAAAATAATAATAATAATAATAATAATAATAATAATAATAATAATAATAATAATAATAATAATAATAATAATAATAATAATAATAATAATAATAATAATAAAATAATAATAATAATAATAATAATAATAATAATAAAGCGTAACCGAAGATTCTCGGTGACTCAAGACATTGGAGCACGTGCTACTGCTCATATTTTTAGTAGGATTAGCTTCGCAATAGCTAGAGGAGGGGGGGCCCAGTTAGTATCTCGGCTCCCCACTAATTTCTTGTAAATCCTATTATTTAATACCTCAATAAATAATAATAATAATAATAATAATAATAATAATAATAATAATAATAATAATAATAATAATAATAATAATAATGAAGAAAGCTAGGAGGAAAAAATGGTTTTTGTTTTGTCTTTCCAAGTCAATGAAATTAAATTATGCACAAAATTCATTCTTTTCAAATCATCACAATTTGAGGGGTGAGGATTCTCTCAAGTATTTTACTACTTGGTTGATCAAGTTGCATAATCGAAGCTCTAGATTTAAAGATACCAACTACTTTGATTTGATCTAGGCCTTTGATTTTGATCTAACGGCTGATAAGTATTTAACGTGATCAATCAAGTAGTAAATTATTTGAGAGAATCCTCACCCCAATTTGAGAATAAGAAGAGAAGGAGAAATTTAGCATAATTTCATTTCCCCTTCTTTTTTCTCCAACAAAACTCAAGACATGAATATTTTGTTATTTCTTCTCTCCTTCTTTTCTTTTCTCTCCAAATAAAAACTTGGGAACAAAGTTAGCGCTCACATTTTTCACTCCAACTCTATACGTAATGTTTTATAGTGTGAAAAATCATGAAATAGTAAACAAGTTTGAACTTTGTTACAATTTAGTCACTGTAGCTTTCTTTTAATCACTAAAACCTCTAAAAGTTTCAAAAGTGTTCTATTATCGTGAAATTTTTATATTTGAGTAACTAAAACGAAACACTTTTCAAACTTATTTATTAGTTTATGATTTGTGTTTCTCTTCACATGTGCACAAGTTACTTGTACATTAAGTTAGTTAAGAATAGTTAAAATCAAAGGATGAATGTTTATTATTACGATACAATCAAATAATGTACTTATGAATATCTTTAACGTAGTTTTTATTGAACTTTTCACAGCAATGGAACATCATTGAAATGTGGATGGTTTTTGTTTTTGTAGTTATTTTAAAGTATGAGCGGCCAAATTGGTATAGTCATGAAACTTTGTTACTATGGAAAATGATTTGCACACTCCCAAAATTTATTGGGACACTCCATTCTGTGCAACAGACAGTTGTACTTTAAGTATAACATGCTTTAACTGCTAGTACATTGAAGTGTCCTAATAAGATTTGAGAGTGTGCCAATCACTTCCCTATTACTATTTTATATTCCTAAGAACTAAATTTTTAATATTTTTATTTTGGACTTTGTATGCTTGGATAATTGGGTCCTGTGACTTAAGGACCATTCGGGCTAATTCCTTTTGTTTTTAACTATTTTTGGCCTACATTGAAATGAAGAAAAGAAAAGAAAAAAAGATTGGATAATTATTTTTAAATATAGTGTTAGATCAAATGAGAAATATAATGAAGATGATAAGGAATCATAACTATAAATTTTAGATTCATCAACAAAAATAGATACATCACTCCATTATTTCTTTCTTTTTATTTTAAATATGTAGCCATAATTTCTTCAAACTATTTTCATTTTAATAATTTTTGTCACTAGATCTCTTCGAAACTTTTTGTGTATGTTAGAAATGTGAAAGATTATTACCCATTCATAGGATGCAAGTAAAANAAAAAAAAAAAAAAAAAAAAAAAAAAAAAAAGCTTGCTGGTTCAATTTGAAAACAAGTTGCTAAAGAGGTCGCGTGTTCAACTCCTTCGTGCATTCAATGATTTCAAACTAGTTATAATACCCGTGCACGCACGGGGTTTTGACATAAAAAGTTTATCATGTATTTAATACCGAATTATATTGTCTTAAAATGTTTTGAAATTTGCATCTATAAATTTAGTATAAGTCAAATTTATTTTGCAATAACAAAGCCTATTAAAAACAGTCGCAACACCCATGTATTCGGCTGTCATTAAAGTTCCAAACACCCCTAAAATTCGCAATTGAAATAGTCTCAAACACCTTTGAATTCAGCTATCAAAGCAGTTTCATGCACCCATCAATTCAGCTATTAAAAACAGTCTCAAACACCTTAAATTCTGCAATTAAAACAGTCATAAAAACCTTTAATAACTATTAAGACAACCATTAAAATAATCCTAATCACCACGAATCTAACTATTAAGACGGTCCCAAAACCCTTTAAAAACTTATTATAATTAGTAGAAAATCACAGTCCCAAACTCCAATAATTTAAGAAAGTCCTACTTTAGTAAACCGGCTCATTTTTTTCGCAGCAGATTTTCAAATGAATGAGGCATATTAGTTACATCTCTTTCTAGATCATCATTATTCTATATTACAACAAATTCAAAAGCAATTAACTCATCAAATACTTGTGACATTTGTTTTTTTGTTACAACTTTGGAATAAGGTTAATGCAACACATATCAGTGCCTGAGACAAAGGCATTTATATAACATTAACTTGGGATTATGTGAGTTAGCCGTTTAAGTATATGAAAATTCAAGAGACAACTTGATTTTAATATTTAATAAACACATATACCACATAAGGAAATTATTATATCAAATATATGTTCTAAGTAACCTTCAAAGTAAATCCGTAGTTGATGCATCAGGTGTAGTTTCAGGGGTTTTTATGGTTCCTACTTTAGCATACTTGGTGATGAACTTGTATTCTCAGTCTCTTAATGTGTCAAGTTCGAATAAATAAACACATAAGGATCAACTGGTATATAAAACATCCTGAAAGAAACATCAATCAGCTAATACTCAAACTATTGGCACAAAACGTACGCTTCTTTTTCTTCATTTTTTTCGGACTTAACAACGCGCACAATACACTTTCTGCTAAAGTAATAAAAAATAGAAGGTGCAGCCTAATAGAGCGTATCACTTGTCAAAATCAGTAAATTAGCTTTGTATAACGTTTTTAACTGACAGACATGTTGAGGTTGATGTTGATGTTATTGTTTACTTTAACTATTGATATCATGTTGTACAAAATGTGCGAGTTTAGTAGCACATAATGAGCGTTAATGAAATTAAAATGCTCCGTAAAGTTTTTAAATTGTTTCTATGGATATTCATATATAAATTTTAAATAACAATTTCATGAGTTGTTGTTATAAGTAGAATCGCGTATATTTATTTTCATATCACAGTAACTCATGCTTACCATTAGGTATTTATATTCCCGTTACTAATAATTTAGCCGTATTTAATATTCAAACCCGTGTACGCATAAATTAAACTTTTAAGTAGAATAACACGAGTCCTTATTTAAAAAAAATATTCTAATGGATGAAAGTCTAAAACTAACAATATTAAAACTAATTAACATATTTACCAAATTTTGTAATTTTAATTGATGAAAGTCTAAAAACTAATACTAATACTCATGTAATTTTAAACAAAGTTAATATTATAAGGTATAAGGGGTATAAAGTGTAAGGGGTTATTTGTGTTTTTTCTAAAGTTATTAAAACATGGAAATTTGTAATTTTACACTTAGCTCTATATAATTTATTTAAAATTCAACCACTAAAGTTTTATTAATTACTTCATCTTTTTTAAGTTTTTGTTTTCATAAATTTGACACCTATACTTTTATGCATTTTTTTTCTTAACCAAATTTCTCCACCAAATTTATTAAGTTTGACCAAAATCAATTTAATTTTGACTTTTTATTGACCAATCATATTGCTCGATTTCGCCTACATGGCAAAATCGAGCTCTCCTATTGGTCTAATTTTTTTTTCAATGAGAAGGGTTTTGCAAAAATACTCCGAAATGATGTAATTCTTTTATTATATAAAAGATTTCTTGTTTTTCTCACTATTTAGTAAATAGGGTGCTTGCGCATTTGCATAAATCAAGTTCCTTCTTTTTAATACTCCACGAAGAATCCATCGACGCAAACACGAGCTCCTTTAGCATGACGTAGCTTTGAATAACCTATTAATACCTGTTAAATTATAGAAATATTTTATATTGAGACTCCCTTATGTGAATATTATATTTTAATTTGCTGAATTTTTTCAAACAATTTTCAAGCTAGAGAATTATCAAAAGAGGGCCAAAAAGGGAGAGATCAAAAAAGGGCCAAAAACACAGCCCAAGTGAATCCATCCAGAGTCAAATTATTTACTCCGTATGAAACGGTTAATGTTTGGTCATTTAAACAACAACAACTAGTAGGATTCTACATTTTCTTCTCTTTCTAGTTTTACATTTTTTTTTTTTTTTTTTTTTCTTTTACTTAATTATCTATATATACTAAAGGACTTGATGTCCGTTTAAATATAGTATTTTATGGGCTTTACGTGTGGGCTGTTGTTAGCCCATTCCTGTTGAATTTTGGCTGTGATGAAAACGGTTTTTGGTGCATGCTGTGTGTATTTACCATCTTACTTTTTTAATGTATTTACCATGTTAGTTTTTTAATAATAGTTTCATCTAATAGATAAGCATCACCGCTTCAGCTTTGTGCAGTCATAACTTTTCCGATCATCCTGTGTCTTTGCTGCTTTGTCGATAAGGTTGGCATGTTCGTTTGTTGTGTGTTGCATCTGTGTGCGCATGTTTCTATGCTTTTTTCTTGCGTTATTTGCTGCTTTCTGTTTCTAAGAGATAGGCACTTGCATCTAAGGTCTTGGTTTATGTAGATTTATATGCTTCTTCGTAGTGGTTTGTGTTATATGCTTTTCTGCTTCCTTTTTGTTGCTTTTTTTTTCGGCTGTTGTTGTTCAAACGTGGTCGACCATGAGAATCAAGAGCAAGGCTGTGCGGAATAATGATGCAACGGAGATGGTTTCAGAGGGCCGTCAGGAATTGGTTGGTGATGCCCATGGAGTTGTAGACGGGTCGCCTTTGTCACCTGCTAACCATTTGGCCGGTTCCAGCGGTCAGGCTATTAGAATGGTTGGCGTACGCAACCCAGGCATAGCTGTTAATATGGTTGCAGAATCTGCCACGCAATTCGTGAATTCTGCTGATCCAAATTCATTGTCTTCTCACGTTGCCGGTTCAACATCTGGTATTCAGTTGGGTAGAGATGTTTTTGCTTCTGCACCTGCACAAGTCATAGCAGCCAATGGTTCAGTTTCTACATTTGCAGCTGCTCACGTTATGTCCAGTAGTGTTCATAATGTGCTACCCTCAGCTGGCTATGAAGGTAAGCCATTTCATTTGCCTTTTTAATGTTGCATTATACATTTAGTTGTTTGTTTTTTAGTTATGATGCAATGAGTTTTATATAGGCCCATCTACGACTCATGGTGGTGCTCGCATTGAACAAGATTCATCTGCTGTCCTAATGGATATAGATTTCTCGGGTTCGGGTATGGTGCATTATTATGTATTGTTCAGTCTTTATGCTGTTATTTTTAGCAAGGGTCATATATTATTTTGTATTTTCTGTTTTAGGTTCAGCTGATGCAAGTGCAAACTCCTTGCGTGTGTCAGCACGTACACTGCGTAGACGGCGGGCACGTAATATCCGCGCTTACTGACTCTCTATATCTAAGCTACTCATATGTGCACCTCGGTTTGCATGCTTTATTGTGTGAAACCTGTGTTTTTTTCAGGTTCATCCTACATACCAGCCGGGCAGCGTCGTACAAATTTTGGTGTGTACATTACATTGTGCCCTGTCTTTCTATTTGCATTGTTGTGATACAATAGTCTTTAAGCCAAGGCAGCCACAAATTCTTTTTTTTGGTATGTGTTATAGGGTTACTTCTAAATCAGTTAGGGGGTGCGGTTTCCACAATGTGTTTTCAGGCAAGGGAGAGTTTCGGCATGTTTAAGACCTACACTTATGCTTAGACTACTGAGTCATTTGGTGTGTTTTTTTAATTACCGTATTGTTAAGGCTTAATGGACGCTTCTTAATCAATGATGCTATCTAATACTCTTTGTCTAGCTGAGCGTAAGCGCATTTAGTGTCTGGTATTGTACACTGCAACATGTTGTATGTGTTCTCATATGCTATTACCACGTATTGTATTACACATACAGTTTGTTCCATTACGTAGCTGCACGTTGCAGCTTTTACCATTCTTTAAAAACAAAGTATAGTAACTTACTTTGGTCTGTTGTAGGGACACCTTATGGAATACGAGGCGATGGCGTACCAGTGCAAGGACCAATTGCCCCACCTCAGCGACAAGGTCGGTGTTTCTCTATTCACCTTCAAGATCATTTAAAACATATTTTTTTCTATAAGTTCTGTTTGGTTATTAAAACTTTTTCCGTTTGTTTTTTTTACTGCAGGGGCACCAGCAGAATATAAATATTTTGGAAGATCTGACCAATCATGCCAGCATTGTCATGCGATGTTCTGGCTGGAAGAAAGGCTTACAGGTTTGCCAGTATCTGCGGCACCACAGTATGGAAAATGCTGCTCACGTGGCCGTGTATTGCTACACACACCTCGACACTATCCGGTCTACATTACCGATTTGTTTTCAGACAGGCATTTTATGGACAACATAAGAGCGTACAATCAAATGTTTGCAATGACTTCTTTTGGCGCAACTATCGACAACTCTATCAATACTGGTAGAGGGCCGTATGTATTCAGGGTTTCAGGCCAAATCTACCACTGGATTGGTGGGTTTTGTCCTGAAAACGATGACACTCCACGGTTTCTACAGATGTACGTTTACGACACAGACCATGAGGTACAAAATAGGCTTTCGCATTTTGACCCACATGAGAGGCAGAGATTGCGGGAGGATGTTGTTGAGGGGCTAATTGATTTTTTGAATGATAATAACGCGCTGGTACACCTGTTTAGAACAGCCCGAGATAAATTACGCGATGCTAATATACCTAATTTCCAGATCAGGCTGTTTGGCGTTGCCGGTTCAAATCAGTATGAGTTACCTACTGCTGATACTATAGGGGCTATTGTGTATGAAGGCGGTCCGGAGTGTATGACAGACTATGACATTGTCATAGAGCGTCATTCTAGAGAACCTGAAAGTGTAAACAAGCTGCATCCGCAATACATGTCGTTGCAGTTTCCTCTTCTTTTTATTTACGGGGAAGAAGGGTATCATTTGAATCTGACACTAACAAGCGCTGATTCATTGGATACAGAACCACAGAAGAAGATGACTATGAAGATGTATTATGCACATCAATTGTTTGACAGAGTCGGAAGGCAAAACATGATTACCCGGGCTGGTAGGCTTTTTCAGCAATACGTTGTGAATGCATATTGTGTGATTGAGCAGGATAGAACGGATTTTATAAGACGCAAACAGAATGATATACGGACGGAGTATTTATCTGGTATCTATGATGCTATTTCTAGGGGTGACAGAGATGGTCGTAGTATTGGATCTCGCATTATACTACCAGCCTCTTTTACTGGTGGGCCACGTTACATGTACAGCCATTACCTAGATGCATTGGCTATATGCCGAGTACACGGTAACCCTACATTTTTTGTCACTTTCACTTGCAATGTTAAGTGGCCAGAAATTCAAGAGTATATGGATGGCTTCCCAATGTTAACAGCAGCCGACATGCCTGATGTTGTAGATAGGGTATTTGAGCGCAAGATCCATGCATTAATAAAGTTCATAAGGGATGAGCGGATTTTTGGCAGAGTGGTTGCGGGTAATTTCTCGCTTCTATTTTCCAATCTACTTTTGTTTTACATAATTATATATGTGGTTGTAATTATATAAAAGGCCTGTTCTAATTTGTTATTTGGTATCTTATTGATTACAGTGCTTTACACAGTCGAGTTTCAAAAGAGGGGTCTTCCGCATTGCCATATATTATTATGGACAGAACGTCAGTTGCCTCAGACTTATGAGAATGAAATAGATGCATACGTCACTGCAGAACTTCCTAATCACGTGGAAGATCCAGAAGGGTTTAGAGTCATTTCTGAGCTAATGATGCACGACCCGTGTGGACGTGCATATCCCTCTGCACCATGCACCGCCGGCAATGGAAATTGTAAAAAACAGTTCCCAAAAGATTACTGTCAGCATACATATACAGATGCCAAAGGGTATGTTCACTATCGTAGGCGCGACATGGGGTCAGGCACATATCGACGCGGAATCAGGCTAGATAATGCATATGTGGTGCCTTATAATCGCACATTATGTATGATGTTCTATGCGCATATTAATGTCGAATACTGTGGGTGGACTATGCTCATTAAATACCTTTTCAAATACATTTCGAAAGGTACCGATAGAATTGTTGCAAGAATTGTCAGACCGATTGGTCACGCTTGACAGCCTTCAAATTCATCCAACACCAGTTCATCTGTAACGAATGGCCAGGAGGTTCATGTGGATGAGATTAGAAACTTCATGGACGCTAGGTACATTGGACCACACGAAGCTTGCTGGCGAATTCTCGGGTTTGATATACATAGCAGGGAACCTGCTGTACAAATACTCACTGTTCATGCAGAGAATATGCAGCAGGTGGCTTTCAGAGCCGCACAAACTCTGACCAGCATTGCCGGCAATTCTAGGGTCAAAAAAACAACTCTTACAGAATGGCTGGAGTTCAACCGGTTGTATAGTATTGGTAGACACCTTACCTATTTGCAGTTTCCGTCCGAGTTTGTGTGGTCTTTCAAAACCAGAACTTGGTTACCAAGACAGAATAGGAATAAACCTTCCATAGGAAGGCTAACATATGTCCATCCGGCAAGCGGTGATCTTTTCTTCCAAAGAATGTTATTATGCCATCAAAAGGGCTGCGATTCATTCGCTTCCATTCATAAGGTTGATGGCACACTCTACCCGTGTCACCGTGTGGCTTGCGAAGCCATGGGTTTGTTGGGTGACGATCAAGAATGGACATTAGCATTGCACGAAGCCGCGGGCTCGGCATCCGCTTCAGAATTACGGGACCTATTTGTGCAAATACTAATATTTTGTGATTTAACACAGCCATTCCTTTTGTGGGAATCTCATTGGCGGCATATGTGTGACGATATTCCATATAGGTTATCGGGGCTGCTCAATATACCCAATCTTCATGTTAATGAAGACATGATAAAAGGCGGAGTTCTTTATGAATTGCAAGCGTCGCTCGCTTTCTATGGCAAGTCTCTAGCTCAATTTTCTCTACCAAAACCACCGGACAGTTTGTTCGCAATATTAACAAACAGGTTGGTGATGGAAGAGTTAAATTATAATCGTGAAAGGTTAGTAGAAGAGACACACCTTATTGTACCGCAGCTGAATCACGAACAACAACTGATATTTGACAGGGTACTAGCTGCCATTTCAACCGGCAACCAAGAATTGCTGTTCGTATACGGTCACGGTGGTACAGGGAAAACATTTATTTGGAAGGAAATCCTGTGCGCGCTAAGATCTGAGGGCAAAATTGTATTAGATGTCGCATCTTCCGGAATAGCTTCTTTACTTTTGCCCTCTGGTCGCACGGCTCATTCGAGATTCAAACTGTCACTCAATTTAACTGACAGTTCGGTATGTAACGTGAAAAAAAACACTCAATTGGCAGAATTGTTAGCGAAGACAGACTTAATAATATGGGATGAGGCCCCTATGAACGATCGCAGATGTTTTGAGGCTTTAGATCGTACACTTAGGGACATACTCGATGCGCCCAACCATTTGTTCGGAAAAAAGACGGTGATTCTCGGTGGAGACTTTAGGCAGACATTGCCAGTAAAAAAAACACGCTTCTTAAAGCGAGGTAATAGCCGCTTCAATAGCGGAGTCATACCTATGGCGTCACTTTGAGGTTATACTTCTGCATCAGAATATGCGTCTGCGTCAGACGACACCAACTGCTGACTCTGACATCAGCAGAGTCAGATTTTCCGAGTGGTTGCTTGATATAGGTAACGGCATAGCAGGCCAACCAGATGAGTCAGATTTAGAAAATACGTCGTGGGTCGAAATTCCAGATGAATATCGGATACAGAATTCAGAAAATGGTCTTACGGAATTGATAGCCTTCATATATGACCGCGACACACTAGAAAGACCAACAGCTGAATCATTACAAGAGAAAGCTATTGTGTGTCCCAAAAATGAAACCGTTGATATGATAAACAAGCACATATTGGACAGCTTGGGTGGTGAGCGGAGATTCTATGCGAGTTATGACCAAGCAACACCAAAGATGAATGATGGTGGGGCTACAGAATTATTGTACCCACCGGAGTATTTGAATACAATGGACTTTCCAAGTATGCCTCAGCATATGTTGGAATTGAAGATTGGGTCACCTGTAATGTTACTGCGGAATCTAAACTTGATAGGAGGATTATGTAACGGAACTAGGCTGATTGTCACTCAACTTCTACAACGGATTATTGAAGCGAAGATAATTACAGGAACTCGGAAAGGTCAGAAGGTTTTCCTACCTAGGATCATACTTATACATAACGATGACAACCTTCCATTCATATTCAAGAGAAAACAGTTTCCAATAAAGTTGTGCTACGCTATGACAATCAATAAAAGCCAAGGGCAGTCGTTGAACAAAATAGGGGTCTATCTTCCACAGACAATTTTTGGTCATGGGCAATTATATGTCGCATTATCTAGGGCTACTTCACCGGCGGGGCTACAAGTGCTTATTACAGGGAATTCAGAACGCTCGAATAACATAACAAAAAATATTGTTTACAAAGACTTCCTAAACAAAATTATGGTACTATGTGTCCTAATATAAATTGGTCATTTTTTCTATGCTGCACCTTCCCCTTATAACAATCTGCTAGAATCTGTGTTATCTTTTATGCCCTAGAAAAATTAAAATTAGTATAGAAAGCCCACATTCTGACTTCTAGCATATGTCGCTTATATTTGTTGCATCAGTACAATACTCATGGCAATAGACAGAATCTTTTCTTATGCTTACACCTACGGCATCTAAGTTATTCCAGTGGCATTACTATTTTCATGTATATTTTATGTTATGTGCATTTGCATTCAGTATTATGATCCAACTTTATGTGGTAACTGATATGTGTTTGCTTCCTTTTTTTAATGGTGCGATAACATATTTTGCATTGACAATTATATTTCTGCCATGATTAACTGCGCCTAAATTATTAACTAATAATAAATGCTCACAAGAGATGCCTTTTCCTGATTGACTGAGTGGACATACTAAATGCACTGCTCAGTTTTTTTGTTATATTAGTATACTAATCCGTATTGATACAGGTAAATGGCACTAACCGGTGATGCCAATGCACTTTCCAAACCAATGGTACAACCGCCTGCTCTCCAAAGATCACTTGCTTATTTTGCAGACCTAAAACCAACAGAAAATACGAAATTTATTGAGGCCAGAGTCTACCATAAGTGGACAGCAATGAAAGTACCAAGCCTTATCGCTACAGGGTTCTCATGCATATTGCTTGACAAAAAGGTTAATATAGCTACATTGTATATAAAATGCATTTGTGCAGTACCTTTAACTATAGCAAATTCACAAACTATATATATCATTGCCATCCGCAGGGATCTGCTATCCAAGCGAACGCAGACCTAAAAGAAAAAGAACGTTTCGAGCATGGTCTGCAAGCAAACTGTGTTTACATAATTGAAGGTTTTGGTTTTGAAAAAACGGACAGCTGGGGAAAAACATTAGATAACGACTTTACTCTTTGCTTGGGAAAGCACACACGCACCGACCTATTACAGGACAACGATTTCCCATACCACTACTTTAGCTTTGCAGCTTACAACGAGCTTGGAACAAGGCTAGACAAAAAAAATCCAATACTGACAGGTATTCCTAGCTTTTAAATAGATTTTTAGTTTGACTTATCAGACACTATAAAATCATACATACATTTTGGCAGATTATATAGGTTACATACACAATGTGGAAAAAGTAAAGGAGTATGGAAGCGCTGCCGGTAACAAAATCAAAGTTAGAAATATTGCACTGCGCAATCTCAAGTAAGTGCATCCTATTTTCAAACAATTATGAAGTCATTAAATCCGTACTATTAAGATATGCATACCTTGTAGCAACAACGTTGTTCTCTTCACATTATGGAACGACAAGGCCGAAAATTTTGAAGAAGCAGAATACGCTCAAATGCAGCAACCTGTCATATTAGCAGTTAGTTCTTGCTATCTAAAAACATATGACGGTATGTACAGATATATGTAATCAATACTATATGTCTATGTCGTAAAGTTCTACCTCATTGAACATATGCCATATGTTGCGTAGGTCAAATCCAATTATCCGTCACTTCAGCAACCCACTATTACTTCAACCCTCCAATCGAAGAGACTTCCGAGCTGCTTGCTGCGTACAATAACATATCACTATCAGTTTTTTTAATTCTTATTGCCGTTAAATTGCTATTAATGAATTGCTGCATAACAATGTAGATATAACCAAGAGAACACACAAACTCCGCAGCTGCAACTACATACAGAAAGATCAACAGATTGGGATCAGGAAAGAAACAGAAACAGAGTCCCACTAGGCACGCTAATACAGATAGACCCACATACCCAACAGGTTTTTAAATATATACTTTAATTATGAGTTAAGAATTAATTACTTGATTTGATAACAAGATTTTTTTGCAGCGTGTGTTATTTACACAGGAAGTGATGATATTGCAAGTTGATACTGCTTACGATTGGTACTACCAGAAGTGTGATGAATGCGGTGGAAAGCTAGACTACGGTTTCGTGCATGGACACTGCCATCCATACGGGAGTCAATCATACCCACAAAACAGGTTCACTAAGATGCTACAAATAGAGCATAACTTAAAGCTTCTAATACGATATCGCAAGAAACCAACATAAGCTAATTGGTTGTGTTTTGCATTCTAGCTACTCCTTCAGAATTATTATGACAGATGGGACGGGAAACGCAGTTATGACCTGTTTCAGCCCACAAACAGACGGCCTAATTAAAGATGTTAATNTTCAGGTTTGCCAAACCTACGACAAAAGGACCACCTACATTTGTGCTACAAAAGGTCATGGACCACCCACCCTCACCCCTACGAACGATAACAGAAGGCACATCATCTGCAGTAGTAACTCCACCAGATAGTCTGACGTACACGCAAACCAGCCCCCCACCTACAACACCAACAAGTGTTCAAAAGGCCACTGCAGATACACCTAGCGAAAAGAATTTGCCAAGTATGTCAGCTACCCGAAAAGAACTCTTTAAAGATCCTACCGATGAAGAAGGTTATGTGGACACAATAAGCAGGCCAGGCAATTTAACCATAACCAAACAGACCACGGCAGACACTGCCACCGAGGAACGCCCCTCAGAATCAACCAATCCACCGACTGCTTCAAACATAAGGAAAGTGATTATGGACGGCAGCGAGGGTGAAAAAAATGACTATGGAACGAAAAAGCAGAAGTTGGAGTGACGGCTCGGTACCACAGCTTAATATGTAAATTAAAATCTAATGTATGGTCAAACTTTGCGTCTTAGTAGTACCTATTAGTAACTTACTGTACGCGACATAATTACGTATGACTGCTAACACAATGGTGTGCAGTCAAATTTTGGTTGTGTATAATTATGAAATCTATAAATGTCTGATCCTACAAACTGAATGCACTATTTGCCGTTACAACTCTGCCTCGAAAGAAACATTCTCTTTTTATAAATTGCTTAAAATCACACTAACCAATTAACAGACAGAGCCGAATTGGTCAGTTAAAGGTAACAACAAAATAAAATACACGGGTAAACAGAATGAATACTGAGCTTAAATGCAAAGAAATAACGGAACTACTACTTAAGAATTGACAGTGCAGACTAACAAATGACAACATGAAGAAAAAAACTGCAACAAAACAGGAGTACCGTAACACTACATCTAAATCTTATACACCTGCATATCCAACAACATTAATGACAAAAACCATTTGCACACTATTGCCAAATTGCAGCAAAGGGTGGCAACAGATTTTAAAGCACACTTATCAGATTATGAAGGCCACGCATGCAGCAACGCCGACACATTTTGTTTTGAAAACATAATAAATGCACATGATTCCTTTGTAAACACTAGCAACTTAGATTCTCATTACTAATATACTATCCTCATAAAACTAACAATGTATGAACACAACGTGGCGGATACAGAACACACAAACCTAATTCTGACAGACAAGGATATGAAATGTATGCACATATGACACACGGACGATTACAAGAGCAGTTAGCACAGGTGTTGTGGTGCCAGGTAAAACTTCTAAATATGCAGCGAAATAACGAGAATGACTGCCTGATAAATTAACAGTACGACAAATGATTCGTAACCGCCAAATAAAAAAACCAACTAACACTTGCCAATTTTGTTTACAAAAAACTTGCTCTAAAAAACGAGAACCAGATATACATGTCATAATATTGTACTAATACTTTTTATAAATGCATTGACATAAACTGTTGTCCTGCATGAGAATGCAAGACTTACAAAAACCGGCTCCAACACATTACATAATTCAGATTCCCATGACTGGCCAAAACTAGAAAACAACTTAAGTGACCCAAAAGACAAGCACGGCCAGTCAAATGACACAGAGGCAATATAAAACATACAACGAGACACGACATACACAACCTAGACACACAAACATTAAAACATACTACACAACATTTATTTACATGGTAGCTTTACTAAACAGCTACAACAGACACAAACACCACGCTACATATGCATGACGTCCGCAAGGTAGTCCATCACAAGCCGAGCCATGCGACTTGCATCAGCAGCATTGCGTCCATACGCACGAATGCGTTGTTCAAGGATAGCAATGAGGGCATTCATAAGTGCAAAGGTGCGGCTCATAAGCACCGAATCTTCAGAACCGTGCAGCTCTGCAAAATAGGCTTGCACCTGTTGTAGCAGCATTCTCTCGCGAGTAATATGACGCCTGCCATCACGCGACCCATTCAAAAGAGCAAACCTATGGCGTTCAAAAAACAAATAGAAATGCCTGGTCCTATCTTGCGACTCAGCAGAACGAGCTAGCCTCTGAGTGATAGTACCGGTGCCATTTAGAACATAATTGCCAACCAGCCTATCACCAGCAGCAGTGGGGCCATTTTCAAGGTGATTATCAGCCAGCCCATTGCTAATAGCAGTGGTGCCATTCTGAACGTCATTTTCAGGCAACCCATTAGTAACAGCAGTCATACCAATTACAACATGATTTTCCATAGCTACAGATTTTAATCAGAGATATATTCTAAGGCAAGTTCTTAATCTATGAAACTAAGCACACCCTTTTTATAGCCACAACAGACAGGTACGAGACAAAATTAATTAATTAAGAGATAAGCCAAACATACCTTCATGAAATTAGGTGAACCCGGGCAGCTGCCCTAATATTAACAAGCCGTCATTTTGCGCGCGTTGGTGAATCGGGCATCAGTTTTGAAACACGTAGCATTATCGATTGTAAAACCCACTCACATTACGGATTAGCCTTAATAAATGGATAATCCATAGCCGAAAAAGAGTGATTACCCAGGTGACAACTAAGCGAGGTCTACCAGAAACCCACTAACTTATAGAGTAGATTAGCAAAGCCACATGTGCAAGAATGATGGTGTGGTGCGGCTTCACATTAGACAGCTGTGGCACCATAAGAGCAAGGCAATCTCAGGGAATTCGTGATTTAGTGGACAAAGAACCAAAATAAGTTCAACAGACCGGTGGTCATAAAAAAAAGAAGAAAAAAAAC
This sequence comes from Artemisia annua, assembly GCA_014162995.1. Classification (NCBI taxonomy): domain Eukaryota; kingdom Viridiplantae; phylum Streptophyta; class Magnoliopsida; order Asterales; family Asteraceae; genus Artemisia; species Artemisia annua. The sequence goes on along the minus strand of LBNU01000728.1, from coordinate 122,544 downwards.
ACACTCTGATAAGAAAACTAATAGCAAAAAAAAAGAAGACCAACTAAAAACAAAATGCCAAACTTATTCGCACAAAAAAAAAATAAAAATAAAAAATAAAATAAAATTTGTAACCCAAACTACTAACGATTTTAACACATTATTGTCTCGTAACACACTAGCTCGACTAAATAAATGCACTTTTCAAAAGTATTACTCCAATAAATAGGAAAACAAACTTAGACCCTCAAACGTGTGCATTTTTACAAACCGATACATTGTTGTATTTAAGTTATGCAACACTTAATAAAAAGTATTATAGATATGCAGGTTAAAAATAAAACATACTAACCTAACGAAACAACTCGGCATTATAGTGATTACTGTATAACAAACACAACTATAATTAAACAACCAAATATCAGATAATGACAATAAAAAAAAATAGTATTTCTCTAATAGTACCGTCACGCGTCTGCAAAAACGGCTAGAAGATATTTTTAAATTATTATCTAAAAACATGATAACAGAGACAATAACTCGGCATTATAATTAATTTAATAGAACTCCGTTCATACGATACTTTGCTACAAAAAAAACACAGTTGCGTACTCCAACTAATAACAGCTAAAACAAGCAAAAATATAACCATCTCACAGACATATAAAAAATCTAAAAACACATACACAAATACTAAGGCCAACACTAAAATGGCTGCCGAAGGCTGCGCACTCAAAATAAATATATCACACAGTTAACAATCAACATACACATAACGAAAAAAGGAAGCGTAGTTAATTTAAATGAAACAAACAACAAAAACATACCATAACAGCAGTACGACAAGAAACATAAACACAAATAACAACACACGTAAACACAAGTGCTTAAACAACATACTGATAGGCCAACTATTACATAACATTAAACCTAGCAACATACTGCATACGCCGAGCCAGCTGCATCTCGGACGCTCTCAAGAAAAGCTGCAAATTCTCCAACTTTTGTGCCTCAAAATCACGAATAGTTTTAAAATACAGAATAGAATCAGCAAACACAATATCGTCACCACCTCTCAATGCCACTAGCAACTGCGCTGCAAACATATTACTCGAACAATACTCCAGCTCTTGAATAATAGCATCCAAATAAACCAGCCGGTCAGCAACATGCACACACCACCCATGCAAAAACGAAAACCAACCACGCTCTTCTTGAACCTCCCTCTGAGAACCCAAACGCATCACATCAGAAATAGATGATGAACCTGCAGAATAAGCAAGTTCTAAAAGCATGACTAAATTATCCATTATAAAGCCAGCAATTGTTTTAAAAAAGTCCAGAACATAAATATCACACAAACACTATATATAATAGAAATTAAAAGTGATTGCCAATAAACAATAGTATTAACATTTCCCGAAAATACAACCACCACAGCTTTAAAGCCCAAATTCCTAACCAATACTGTTTGATTTGATTAATCAATAACATAATTTCAAAATTTGAAATTTCAAAAATTTATGATAACAAATACCACAAAAACAGTAATTCTAATATAAATACAGAAACACAAAAAAAACATTCTCTCCAAGCCCGCACAATACGAATAACTTATAAAAACTTTTGATAAAAAAATCGCCCCGCCGCAACGCGGCGGGCCTTATACTTCTTGTTTATCACTAATGAACANAAAACTGTTCAAAAGGAAAGCCCACAAATTTATCACAAGTTACTAATGAACACCAAGTGAAGGCACTTAGCATTATCGCAAGATTTCTAAAGTTCAAACCTCGCCAGTTATGTATATGAAAAGAGTCGGAAATGCCAATAAAATATCTCGGTAAAGTCGCGTACATCTGAATAAAAAAAACTCTCTTCTCCTCTCTTCATACAGTCTTAACAAGTATAACTTCGCTCGTTTATCCATTAATGTTCGGTAGCTTTGTAAGTTAGATATATTAATACGAAGTTGAGTTTAGTTTGAAATTTCGTTTTGTGTTAGCGATGTAAAAAACTTGAAAACGAAAGTGAGACTCATGATTTGGAATAACTTTTTAGATAACCATATAGCTCATGGGTTAACTCGATTAAGTTACACCTCTAGTTGGGAGACGTGACACATTAATAATTTAGTTTTTTTTAACTTGTGTTATGGTGGCACAAGTTTTAAAGCATTAAATGAACACACTTATTTTTTAAATAAAGTTATTTCTATGTTAAATAATGGTAAACTTGGTAAATATCACAAATTTCGAAAAGTATTAACATCGAGTAATATATATTATTAGTTTATTTAATGCTTTAAAACTTATGTCACGATGACACAAGTTATAAAAGCCCTTAATAATCCATTACATAGCTACATTTTTTTATTTTTTTTTATTTTTTTTTTGTAACTATATTTATGATCTTCACTCTTCAGTTAGTATAATGATTACATGTGTGTAAACTAACCTTTCTACTCATTTACTCACGTAACATATCATCGTTTTATTTGGTTAAAAACCTATTTGTCGGTATTTTTGTGAAGATTTACCACAAAATGCATTTATGATACTGGTAGAATATATTCGTACATACAAAATAGTTAAACAAGAGTGATTGGCCACCATTGCTTCTTATAGAAACTAAGCCCATATTTGGAAATATCGACTTTTCATGGTTGCATTTTGACTTAAAGTTTTTCAATAGCAAGTTTGTTTTCATGATTCTTTGACTAGGTGTGACTGATGTTTGTTTGTTTAGCTTTTGATTTTTGTAAACACTTGTAACGAAACAATAATAAAAAGGCTCGTCTAACTATTAAAATTACATGTTTATATTACATTTTATATTTACTGCTATAAGTATAACTCGTAACAAAAATTTTTGGCAAAACAAAAAGACACAAACTCGCATCTCGCAGCAATAAATGTTTAAAGGAAAATAAAAATAGGGAAACGAAGAGCTTGTAAATTGTAATCTCATGCACAACAAACAACAAGTCAACAAATAGTCTTTCACCCTTTTTCATAAACTCACACATTCTGCCTGCTGCTGCTAAAACCCTTTGTTTCAATGGCACCCAAAAGAAAAAAGGTAGTACTAATAACTTTTTATTCCATAAATCTTTAAGACTTTACAACACTTTGAACTTATCTTTTTGATGATTGTGTAAAAGGGTCAAACCCGAAGGGATGCTGCACTGGAACATATGACAGCTTATGGTTTCTCTAAACCACTTATAAGGAAAACCCTTGACCATTTACGCAAGGTTTGATGTTATTTTTTACTACTTGTTGAAATGATTATGGTTTTGTGTTTATTGAATTGGGTATTTGTTAGATTTTGATTTAGTAGGGTTTTTATAGGGTTTTGACTTTTTGATGGTCAAACTGGTGTATGACATTGTATGGTCTGAAAAATGTAGGGGTTAGATTTTATTTTTGGGAAAATGATAGTGTGTATGGTTTGAGATCAAGTGGATGAGGTTTTCGTCGAGTTTGACTAATTTAAGGGGGTGTTTGGATTGGTTTGTTTTACGGGCTTATGGACTTTTGATAGCGGAAAAGCTCTTGAGCCTGCGTTTTCTGGGTGGGCTTATGAGGTTATCAGGTTGAGTTTTAGAAGTTAAATAAGTCATTAGCCGAAAAAAGTGAGCTTATGAGCTTTTTCTAAGTTCAAAAAAGACCATAAAATAGGCTAATCCAAACACCCTTTTACTAAGATGATAATGTATAGAGGAAAACTAAGAGATTAAAAGAGAAGCAGTTGTTGATAGTTAATTTCTCATTGGAACTTTATTGTTTACATTTCAATGTTCTGATAATAATTTGTAATGCAAATTTTATCGTAGTGTTAATGGTTTGAAATCAACTAGATAAGATTATTGTCAAGTTTGCAAATTTAAGGGGGTGTTTGGATTAGCTTATTTTCTGGGCATATGGGCTTATGAGGTTATCTATCCGAGATTTAGAACTTAAATAAGCCATAAGCTCAAGTTAATACGCTCAGGGGCGGAGGGATATACAAACTATTGGAGGGGGGGGGGGGCAGTGCCCTCTATGGTGAGCCCAACAAAACTAGATGTTTAGTGTATAATGTTTTAATTATTGGTCTTTTTTTTAAGTTGCCCTCAGCCCAAAATCTATATTGCCCTCAACAAAATCCAAGCCCAACATAATTGCTTTGCAAACGCCTATTAGTTATGCAAAAATCATTCGGCTTATCAGTTGTCAATTGCCCTGTTTGTCACAAACAATTTGAATATTTTCGTGCCTTCAGTTTTCAATATATTGACATGAACAATTTAATTATGGCTCTACTTCCTATTCTCTTGCACACCTAAATTTTGAGATTAGGAATATTCAATTTTTAGTTTTGTCATTGTTAATTTGGTTAGAAACAAAGACAGTAGCCTTTGGTATGTTCCATATTCTAAATTTTTGTAGCTTAAACATATAAAACTTAACTGCAAATATATTAGCATTTAATTTTCATCAACATCGGATCATGTTTTCAACTTGTACCATGCCAATGTGACAAAAGATAATAGAGTTGTTGACTTGAATGGTATTGTAGACCTTGCTCCACGTTTTACTCAAGTTAATGGTTATTATTCTACACTATATAAGCAGTTTTCGGCTGGTTTTTCCCACTAAAAGCTGGTTTTTGCTGATATATGGCTATTGTTTTTGCTGATATATGGCAGCTGTTTAGGCTTCTGTATTGTTGTTATATGGGTGTTGTTTGGCTGCTATTTTGCCGCTGTTTTGGCATTATCGAAAGCTGTTTTTCTCGACATTTGGCGTTGTTTTTTGCGCGATGTAAATTGTGCTTTTTTGTTGTTTTTGCACAGTGTAAGATTTTATTTTATTTTATTTTTTATTTTTTTTATTATTATTTTTTTTTTGCAATATTAAGTCGTTTAATAAAATTTATCTTTGTTCAATGATTTTTGTGAATGCAAATTTTTTTGCCCCCCATATCCTAATTTCCTGGCTCCGCCTCTGAATACGCTCATAAGCCGAAAAAGTGAGCTTATGAGCATTTCCAAATTCATATAAGCCCGTAGAATAAGATAATCCAAACACCACTAAGTTCAGATGATAATGTACAGAGAAAAACTAAGAGATAACAGAGGAATAGCGGTTGATAGTTAATCTGTCAAAAAACAGCCAGTCGGCCACTTACTTGCTGAGATGGTTCAGTTTTGTAATTATACTTTTTATGTAGTATGGTAACTAAAGTTTTTGAATTTTGGGTAATTTGGTAAATGGTAACTGTAGTGTAATGAAGTAATAACCATTTAGGTGCAAAAATGGTAATAACCAAACTAGCCTATGGTTGTAATTTAATTACCATGGGGGATTAAAAAGTATAATTACCAGATTGGTCTTTTTTCTATCTCTATCTTATGCAATTTGCCCTAATTTGTATTTGACATTTTTCTACATGTTATTGCAAAGTAATTAGCTCAATGCAATGTGTTTGACATGTGAGGCATATCCGAATGGGATTTAGGCTGATGATCACATTGTATAAATGTTAATTGAACATAGTAATTGTTCTTTAGTACTAAAATGGCTCTATATCTTTGTTTTGGACCGTAAGATCTAAATTGTGTTTTGTTGTTGAGTGCTGATTTGCAGCTGTATGGTGACGACGGATGGAGGTTAATAGAAGAAGACGGATACAAGGTCCTTCTTGATGTAATTCTTGATGAACAAGAAGAAACTGAAAATACACATAATTTGTTAGAGGTATGATTGTGAATAGTATAGCCACACAATTCTAACATTACTGTTATAATTTCTATATCTAGTGTATGACGTCAAACGGATTCTACTCAACTTAATACTAAATACAACAAATAAGCTCATGATATTAAGTTTGAAAATAAATATTGAGGTTGACAAGCAGTTTGTATGGCCTTAAAAAACAAATTTTGTCTGTAATCTTTATTAATGTTCTCGAGTGTGTGTTTTGCAGGGTGCATCAACTTCTCAGCATGGAAACACTGGAAGTGAGTTGGTTACCACAGTGTCGAATGGAGTATCTGCTGAAGCTCTGCAATATGCATCAACATCTCAAATCAAAAACATTGGGAATGAGTTGGTCACTACAGAGTCGAATGGAATATCTGCTGAAGATGCATCTTTTCAGGAAAGCACCAATGCAGAGTCAATTCAAATTCCTCTTATTTCCACAGAAGGTATACTTTAACATTTGAGGTCAAACCTATTACTACCATTCAACCTCAAAACTCATATAAATTCATCAAGCNTTCAACCTCAAAACTCATATAAATTAATCAAATATTTTAGAAAATATTTCAAAACTACCTTAAGCTATGTATTAAATTCTCAATAAGATCCAGAATAATCTATAATTGCGGTTTTAAGTTTTATTAGCTGATATTTTTGCAGCAGTGGTGAATGAAGAATGCTCAAAGGATGTTGCTTTGGACAAAAAGCTCATTCAATCCAGCCCATTCTACGCTAGTGATGATGATCATTCTGGAGATAAAGTTAGCATCCCATCTACTGACAACTCGACTCTTTTAGGATCTCTGTGTGATATGGCTCACAACCCTTTAAAGGCCTGCACTCATAGGCGCAAGCCTTGTTATGGATGGATTGATGAAAATGATGATGATGATGCTCAAGAACCTAGTTTCATATCTTTGGAACCTGCTACCCAAAGCTTCTTTCAGCATGCTTGATATATTTTTGAAGGTATGATATAAATGTCATCTATACGTCTCTGCTCTTTTTTGTTTTTCTGCCCAGAATCTTTAATGTATACTCCCTCTGTCTTATAATACATGTTAACAATTTTCATTGTCTGATGTTCGACATTCATCGTAAATTCTTGTTTTTCTTATCATCATGAAATAAAAATGCTTAACTTTTCTTCTTCATTTTTGCAGGAACATATGATTGGAAAAGTTAATCATTCTGCAAAAACCACGCCAAATGACTAAAAATGATGTTGATTTGTATATTCTGCCAACATAAGTAGTTACATATATCTATCTTTATAAATTGGTTCAAAAGGCTAATTATGTTTCTTGTAAGCCTTTATGGTCAGTTTCATACTTTATGTTCAGATTTGGGTTCATATTGGTGTAAAGATGCGCTAACCTGCTATTATGCTGGAAGAAGGCTAGTAATATAACTGTGTAGTAATATCCTACGGTTTTGAATAAACCTTGAGCATTCACTTTGTTTATAAGGACCACGTACTCTTTAACTGCAAAACAAGTTACATGTTGGTCAGGAAAAATCTTTTAGCTTCTTACATATAAAGTGACTATTGTAAATTAACATCTTACAAATACCTTAAAGCATCTCAAATGCTCAAGTAATTATAACTTTTTACACTTCTACAAAGCTTTATCAATAGTTATTTATGTGTTTGACTGAAAAACTTTTTGAAAGACTTTTAACAAAAACTTGGCATCTACCAAGTGTTTGAAGTTTTTGTTTTCCACTTGAACCTTCACTTCTTACATTAATGAAAAGATTTTGCACTGGTTTTTGCATTGGAAGAAGAAGATTAACAATATAACTTTATAATAATAGTTAAAAAGCTTATGTGTTGAATGCATCAAGTCTTTCAGACTTAACATAATGCAAGCCACTACTTATAAGACTCTAATCAATTCAGTAAGTAAAATCATAATGAAGATGTATGCACCAAAAACAATCATAATGAAGAAGTTCAAAAGGCTTAAAGGAGTTACAGTACAAAATATGGATAAGCCGCTTAACGTGCGAGAATGATACAAAATATTTAATTCTCAAAAATATTCAAAACAAATAGGTTAGCAAATAAAATAAAAAAATAGCTGAAACTATTTTATGAAAACTATGCTTAAACTATTTTTTATGCCATAAGAGAATTTCCGATGCACAAAAATTTTCTACGATTTTTTTTTTTTATCAGAGAGAAAGCTATTTCATTTATAAATCTAAAAATAATTGACACTCAAGAAGGATGAATATGATCAACTTTTAATTAAGTGTTTTACCACAAAAGGTGAGTTGCACACTTCGGCCTCGTTTGTTTTTTCAAAAGAAGCTCTTATTGCCTCTTTTCACTTATTTCCTCTGCAGGCGCGCAGAGGAACATGTTTGTTTTTTTTTTTCAGACAAAAGAGCTTTTTTCCTCTTCTTTCCTCTTCAAAAATTCAGACATCTACTTTCTCTTCTTACCTCTTCTTTCACTTCCCACCTATTCTTTTACAAACCCTACATCTCTTTCTCAATATCAATTTTTATACGTTTTCGTTTATTTATTTACGTTTTAGTATGTTTTTTTTACGTTTTGGTCTGTTTTTTACGTTTTTGTTCGTATTTTACATTTTAATCCGTTTTTATGTTTTGACCATTTTTTACGTTTTCGTCTGTTTTTTTACGGTTTCACCCGTTTTTAACGTTTTCGTCTGTTTTTTTACGATTTCGTCCGTTTTTTTACGTTTCCGTCCGTTTTTT
>LBNU01000728.1:103153-113923 GCA_014162995.1 Artemisia annua | reverse complement strand
GATGAAAAAACAAACGAAAATTGTAAAAAGAAGGACAAAATTTCTTAAAAAACGCGGACAAAAAAGCTAAAAAAAAGAGTCGAAACGTAAAGTTCAGCATATCAAAACATAAAAAATGACAAAAAGTTAAACAACAGACGAAAACGTAAAAAAACATATGAGACGTAGGAAACGGCCCGGAAACGGTAAAAAACGGTTAACAACGGACAAACGTAAAAAAAACTTTTGATGAAAAAAAAAAGAAAAGAAAAAAAGTACTTCAATAGCACAAAAGATACTAGTGAAAAAAAAGAAAGAAAAAAAACAACAAAGGAAAAAAAAGGAAAGAAGTACTTCAATAGCGCAAAAAACAAATGGTCTTCTTCATGCAGATGAAGAGCTTCAGATGTACCTCTTCTTCTGCAGACATGGTTTGCAGATGAAGAGGTAAAAGCTCTGAAAAAACAAACGACACCTTCATGTATAAAGAGATAAGTGGTCTTGTTTGATAGCCATTGAATTGCATAATTAAGAGGAGATCATATGAATCGGTGAGAGCAAATGTTGTTTGATAAAGATATATGATGCTAAGGATTTTGAAAGCTTTTGAATCGTGCATGGCTACAAGAATGCAAAATCATACAGCGCCCCACCTCTTCCTATTTTATCCTTTTCTGTTTTTTAATGGGCGACTCTTTTTTTCATTTTAATTTTTAATTTACTCGTAAAAGAAAACTTGTACTTTGCATCATGTCAAAAATATATTAAAATGTTTAATTTTAGTAGCTTAATATAAAATGTTATTTTGAAATTGAAACACATTAATTCACATACCAAGTTGATTTTATTAATGTGGGACAATTATTAATGAGTTAAAAATTATTTTAATATAAGTGCGTATAAAGAATAAAATTGTAATTTAAACCATTCAGAGTGTTGATTCAGATCAATTCTCAAACGTTCATTATCATTCAGAATCAAGTTAATTCAAGATCTTTAAATCACTCAGCAACTTTAACTCAATCAACGCTTAATCATACGGTTTTATTAAATAGCCCCAAAGCAAGATTTGAGTTTTGTGCAACTACTTAGACTAGTAGGCAAGGGTGGAATTGGTTCACCTAGTTTGTACACTCATGCGCTAGCCACCTTGCACAAGATCAAATGTCACGTGTGAGTTGCGGTTCCCGAAACCAAACAAGGTGAGTGAGTGACTTAGTTAATATCAATATTTATGTGGACCCATAGTGTGTTTTGTTGCTGTCACATGTTGTGGTCCATTGCACATTGTTTGATTTTTAGTGTACATATAATTCCCTTCTTCCAAAAAAAATTATAACTGACAATTACTCTTTTTAAAAGCAATTCGTCAGTGGCCATATAAAAGGTGAGTGGAGGTGAGTGGAAGTGAGAGGAAAGAGAAAGGTGATGTGACGCTGAGATGTAAGGTGAGTTAAAAAGTGTCTTACCATCTAGCCTTAAAGCATGAAATGGTATGTCTCGATAAAAAACATACATGTGCAAATCAATCTCATTTATATCTACTATCTATATAAAACAAGGTTTTCTTGACCAATCTCCTCTCCAAAATTCTTCTAAATTCGCCAAGTGGCATTTAGCCCTATCCAACGGTTGTCCTTCAATTTCACTCCAAAGCAGTCAACGAAGCAAGGAATTGGGCGGAAGACCATGTATCTCATTCATTTTTTACACATCCAAAAAACACACACACACATCTATACTCTCAACTATCCCTAATCAAAAAACCCTAATCAATATCCTAAAATCACAATCAGATCCAATATTATTTTCCTATTAATCATCTCCAACAATCGCCAAATAAAAACCTCCAAACAAAAACCTAAAAAAACAAACACAAGAACCCTTTATTCTCTCTAATAATCCTCCCAAAAAAAATCAAGATCTGATGATGAATCCGGATTCGTGATTCCCATGTAATTTTTGTTTCGTTTTGAGATTAAAAGGAAGCATGTTTAGGTGGAATAGGTGGGTCGATTAAAAGAAAAGATTTTTACAAACACTGGAATATCAAGAAAATTCGTATATCAAGGAAATTCATTATTTAATGGATGTAATTTCTCAATTTATGGTTCAACTGAATTTAATCAATAATTAGTTAACAGTTTGTATTGATTGAATAAGGTTTTCAATCGTGCTTATGATTTGATTGTTTTTGTTGAGTTTATTGGTCTAAATATGATGTTTTATATATGAATATGTTTATTTTGGGATAGTGATCGCTAAGTGTTTGTGAAAATGTCTGAAAGAACTGAAACTAGATCAATGAAGATTTTTTTTTATTTCTTTCTTGCCTTTGACATGTTTGTATATGATTGTATGGATTCATTGTCATTTTTATTGTTTGAACACTGATGTTAAATTTTTTATATATGGTCCTCTACAGATAAGTTCTTATAAGCACTTAAACAAGCAATCTTAGGCACCATCTGAAGCTGTTATGAGTTAGTAGTTTCGGCTTGCCTATTCCAGTGCTTAGTTGGTAGGTTTTGTTTTTGGCCAACTACTCTGATGTTTGACCAGTTGTCCTTTTAGACACTTCTTAATATGCAATTAATCAAAATGATCTTTTGTTATCTTTATTTTAATGACAGGTTCAGAGTATGTCGTGACTTTGGTTGATGGACGATCATCAAAGTGACCCTTACAAGTGATCAGATATCTTAGGTAACAATTATTCGCATGAAATACTAATTTGTAGATTATAGTTCTTGTGTTAGTGGTTGAGAACAATTCAGGAATCCGTGTATGATGCTATAAAATCAGTATGTAATTTAATTAATAGTCTGTGTTTAAGATCTATACAATGACTAAACATGTACATAAATTGCAGATGACACAACACAATGGTTAAGCGTTGGTGGTGGTGAAACCAAGAGAGGAGAAGTCAATTGCTGGAATTATCACTGAATGAGGTGATTAATTGATTAATCAAATTTACATGATCGCTATTTTGATAATGATAAATGGACATGATTGTTTGGCTAATAATATGTAACATATTTTTTTCCCTTCAGATTATGTTCAAAAAATCATAGTTCAAGGAAGATCATCCAAGTTAACTAAGGTTGGAGATATCATGACTGAAGAGGTATAATTATAATCTTACAACCTCTACAGATGACCATGTTTTCATGGGTCGTGTGTACATCTATTATTTTTCAGATTTGATGCAATTTTTTTGTCACAGAACAAGCTTATCACAATCACTCCAGAAACTAATGTCCTGAAAGCAATGCAGTTAATGACAGGTATATCATATACCAAACACAGATATTTTTATGACTTTATTTGACTGTTGCCTTATATACCCTCTAATAGTTGCAAAATGCAAGTATAAGCTGTAATGGTGATGACCAATGAGTAATTCCAACTTTGAAATATGCCAGAAAATGTAACTCTTGCAACTTTAATGGGACGAAAACATAAATCAATTGAGTTGATTTAATCTTTCTTTTTTGCATCTATATATATATTTTCTTTAAATTTATTTTCAAGAACTATGCTAATGTGACTTGCTTTGTAAAATGTTTGTCAGATGTCAAATGAACGCTTATCACGTCTCTTATCTTACTGTTGGTGTAGGCATATGTGAGTCTCAAACCGAAACTCCAACAACAGCTGATGTGCAAGCCACAAAGGCTCGCCAGCCACCGGCTATGCTGGAAGCCACTGCTCGAGGCTTACCACCTACAGCTGCTCCCGCGGGTTGGTGCAACAGTGTTTGATTATTTATCTTACCATTTCGTGGTCTCCCTGTTTACCCACCCATTGTAAAATATCCTGTTCTAAGCCATATACAAAATTGTCAATGTAGGTATGTCTGGAACATGTCATGCGCCTCCAGTAACAACAGCTGCAGAGGCAACAAGAGGGCCACAATTGCGACCACGCCGAGCAAGTACTGCACGGACACCAAGGGTAGTGCCTGCACGTGCAGGTTGGTGATATGTGACAAACCCTTGCACCTCAAAATTTGTTACCCTCACTTTATGTTATCACATGTCGCGCCCTAACCCGTCCCATATCTGTTACATAGGACCTCCAATAGAGAAAATTCTGGTGACAGGTCATGTAGACAATGTATATGGTGATCGTAACCTCATCTTCAACCTTCAACCACCAAAAGAATACAAAGAGAAAGTCGAAGTAACTGCCTAATTAAGCTATGAACTGTAACATGTGCTTCAAGGTTCTTTTCAGATTTATACTTCAATCTGCTATTATATATACATGTTTTGTGTTCCTACGCCTTATGGCTGCTGGATTTTATGATGTACGTAAGCATACAACTTGATTGTAGCTCTGGATGTTAATAAGTCCGTAGCTTCTTACAGGTTAGTTTGACCAGCCCGGGCTGGATTGGGGCTGACGTTTGTCATCTCAACTTGCACAAGACATTGTGCATTCCACATGGTGGATGTAGGTCCGGGAATAGGTCCAATTGATGTGAAGAAACACTTAGCACCATACTTGCCTTCACACTCTGTGGTAAGCACCAAAATCCAAAGCTAAACATTCTTAATTATTGCCAGTCTATGTATATATATCGAGTATCCGAATCACTATATTTCATACAAGTAGAATTGGAATTGTGCAAAGAATGGGCATTGTGATAATGTACCTAATCTCTATTTTAATTATGTATCTTGATTTGAAGGTGGCGACAGGATGTAGAATTCGAAACTGCTGAAGCTATCAGAGCGGATTTGTGCACTAAAAGAAAAGTTGCAGAATGTCCTATAATGAAAATGCAAAGCTTAAAGTGAAGCATAAATAAGACAAGAAACTTTTGACAGGACTCGAGGCAAAATTCGCATCTACACAGAGCATATGTGTTCATTTTACTGAAACTTTACAAACTCTAGCTTATCTGGTTCAGGATGTGTTGAAAACTAGAAGGGGGGTTGAATAGTTTTACGTCTTTTTAATTTATAAAAAGTTTACTTAAAAAATCTTCGATTCTAGTTTATGTGAATTCAATACTTGCACTATATGAACAATTATTAAGTTACTAACTAACTAAGCAAATATAATACAAGTATAAAAGTAATGAAAAAGATAGAGTTAGAAAGATCAAATCACAACACAAGGATTTATAGTGGTTCGGCTACAAGGACACCTTCCTTGTTCCTACTCCACTCCCCGAGTCACCTACTCGAGAGTTTTCTTCACTATGTCAACAAACTTCCTTGTGGCGGAGGAACCTTACACACCTTTGCTTACACCGTTTAGCGACACCAAGCAAAATGTCGAGTTCTAATGGTAGCTAGAACCAATCTCACAACTTCACAACTAGTCACAACACTACTACTTCACTACTTCACTACTATATCTTCACAACACAACTTCTACCCACCTAGCTCTACTTATCACAAGAACTACACAACTTTACAAATGATTTACACAATCTACAAAACTAATCTACAATACTTCTTGAGTGTATGTTGAAGGAGTATTCTTCTTTTGCACTTTGGATGAGGAAGGATTGGATCACTTGAAACAAATACTTTTAATCTTATGATCAAAGGATTTAGAATGATGTTTGGAAAGGATTTGGACTGAAAAAATTCGTGCAAAAGGTGAGGAAAAAATGCAGGATTGAGCATGTATTTATAGGCAAAAGATTCTGGCCTCAGGAGCGTGCCGGCCCCCTTAAATGGTGGCCGGCCCCCTTAAAATTAAGGGGGCCGCCCCTTATAATTAAGGGGGCCGCCCTCCTGAAACGGCCTGGATCTTTTGTCTTTTGTGGGGAAAGTTTATTTGGAGAAAAACTAACTAATTTTGGTTAAAAAATTGAATTCATATATTTATTATGAATCAAACCTTTTCCTTTATTACCAAAATGTTTTTAAAAAATATATAATATGTTTATATAATTTAATAAACTTTGTAATATATAAATAAACATCCCTTTGATCATAAAATGTATTAGGAATTTGTTTATTCATACCTTAAGTGATTTAGTTGGATAAAATGATATTTGTAACTAAATACTTGTTTACGTAGTAATTTTACGTTTAATGTTTTTACATTTTGTGATCGTCAAAACATAGAGATATCGAAAAATATAAATAACGTTTTTATGCATTATTTATATCAACAATCTCCCCCTTTTTGATGATTACAAAATCTAAATTCATTAAAACAAAAATTGGTATATATACAAGTATTTAGTGAGTTTATATCATTTCTCCCCCTTTTTGTTAGCATCAAAAAGGTTTTCCCGATAAGCTTGGAGCTCCCCCTTGACGTATAATCCCCCTCGTTTTGAGGTCATAAGATAAATCGAGATATGGAATACTTGCAAGAAAAATATTGAGAAGACAAGCAATATATATATATAGATATATCATGCAAGGAAATGAATTAAAGCTAGAGATAGTCATTTCTACTAGTTAAGCAAGATATTACAATAAAAAAAAAATCCAAGATGCACATAAACTAGATGTGCAATTAACTAATGCCTTAAAGGCTTACAAGCATACATAATGAAAAACAAACAACCAAGGCTCCAATATGAGTGTCTTCCTAGAGCTTGCCACCAAAATGGTTGAAATATTTTATTTTCAAGGGATGAAGCATGTTTAATTTGGTGGAAGTGATGGGGAAGATGGAGATGATGGTGGTGGTGGAGGTGTGTTTGTTGGTGGTGGTGGTGGAGGAGTGGTTGAGGTAGTTGGAATGAGTTGTTTGATCAAACTCTCAATATA
Source organism: Artemisia annua (assembly GCA_014162995.1). Lineage (NCBI taxonomy): Eukaryota > Viridiplantae > Streptophyta > Magnoliopsida > Asterales > Asteraceae > Artemisia > Artemisia annua. The sequence goes on along the minus strand of LBNU01000728.1, from coordinate 107,192 downwards.
TGAAAACATATATTGCAATTCATCTCTTAGGCCAAAGATGATGGTGCGGTTATGGATGCAACAAAGGCATGTATCACCATGGGCTTCAAGTAAGCTCCATGGGATGGGGTTGAAGTTTGGTGGGTTAATTGGTGATGATGAAAAGTGTGCTTCAAGGGGTGTGATGGGTGACAAAGAAAGTGTGATGTCTAGGGATGTATTTTCAATGGTGGGTAGTGGTGGTGGAACTCTTGGTGGAGGTGATAAATGGGCATTGATGTAGTCATTGATTTATGAGGATGAAGGTATGGAGGAGGTGGAAGTTCCATGAGTTGATGGTGTTTTGGAGGGTGCATTAGGAGCACTAGGAGATGAGCATTGAGATGGTGGTGATGGAGTAGTGTTATCTTCATTAGTGAGGTCAATGAAGAGTTGTTTTGGTGGTATTAAGACAAGTTTTTGTTTCTTGGCTTTGTTGGAGATGGTGGTTCTTGGTGATGACATGGTGGGTTGGTTAAGTTTGATGAAGATGTAGAATGATGAAGTGTGAATTAAACATGCATGGGGATTATATAGGATGAAAACATGTTTAGATATGGAATTAATTTGAAAATTCATGGTTAGATTCCAAATTCAGTTTGGTTTTTAAGGGAAATGGTAGCTGAGACTAGCAAAAGGAGTCACAAGATGCAAAAGAAAACAGTGTATTTTACTGTTTGGGTGGCCGACCCCCTTAATTTTAAGGGGGCCGCCCATCTAACGACCAAATTTTCAAAATTTTCAAAAATTTTTCTGGAAAATGTTGGTTTCTGTTTTGTATTTGCAGCAAGCTCTATTTGAACATTTCATATTGGTTTTGGTCTATTAGTAAGCATACATGTATGTATATATATAAACATAGACTAAACATGCAAACATATATATAGATCAAGTGAAAAGTCATGCAATTAGTAGCATGTATTAGGCATAAATAAGCGTAGTTAACATCCTAAACAATCATTATCCAAGCAAGTCATAAGTATTTCCGAATACATATCGGAAATATAGCACACAAATGTCAAATATTCATAATCAAGCAACACATAATAATTGTTTTAACAAACATAATCAAGTAAATCTCCATCACTTCTTCTTCTTTCCGAACACTCCTTTCAATGTCTTGGCAATAGCTTTGAAGCCTCCTCGCACCTCTTCATGTAAACTCTTTTGTCGGTTAAGCATCACGGTTTGTCGTTCATGGAGTATTTGGTTGGTTTGTGAGCGAGGAGATGGAGTGTGATACTCGGGATAGTCAAGATCCTCTAAGTCATTAACGAACGTAGTGAATGACGGGGTACTAACACCTTGAGTGCTTTCCTCCTCATCGTCATCCTCTAGACGAGATGATGAACCATGGAAGCTATGACGACGAGATTTTCCCTTATCACTACGAGTTCGTCGGGTTTGTTTGAGAGCGAGAGGACGCAAGGTTGGATAGATGGACTCATAGATACTATCATCAAGATCGGTATAGTTTTCTATGACATGGCGGTAGAGACGAGTAAGGAACATTCCATACGGAAGATTTGCTTTTGGAGTTTTTCTTGCACACTCAATTCGCTTGATGAAGAAGTAAGCCAAATTGTAAGGTTGTTCGGCAACGATACAATACAACATGTGAGCTAGGCATGCCGGGAGATGGTCACGGTGGCCTCCGGTACCGAACGCATTCTCGCGAATGAGTTCTTCCCAACGCTTCATGTTGGGGCTTAATTCTTTGAGAAGAATTTGATTTTCAGAAATATCGACATTTTTGGATTTGATTTTGCGGGTGGTAGTTACACGTTCCAACCCGAGAAGTTGACGAATATCGCCGGGAGAAGGAATATCGGAGTAGTAAGGACCAAAGGTTGGTCGACAACGATGAAGGGCGTCAAGATCCCATTCATTGGTGAATACGGCTTGACCTTGGAAAGGAATTTGAAGAATTTGACCGAATTGATCAAGAGTTAGAGTGATGAATTCATGTTGAATCATGAAAGAGATGAGGATGACACCAAATTCATCGGTTTGAACCGTGACTTGGCTATAGAAGTCGACAATGAAGCGAGGAATGATGGGTTCATTGATTTCATAAAGACAATCGAAGTTAATGCTTGTGAACAAGCGATCAATGAAGTCGGATTGATAGTAGGCTTGATCTACTACACGACCTTCATGAACGTTTCTATCCTCGATTTGACGATAGATACGTGCAATAGAAGAAGATGTAGTAGGGAGTTGAGAAACTTTTGGAATGTAGTTTTTGGTAAGGGAGATGTCTTCGGTAATCGCTTTGGGCATTTTTACCTAAACACGACAACAATAAAACGAAATCACAATAAATATAAAGAAAAAAAATAATGATGCATGTATTGTTATGACATATGTTGGAACGTAAACATACTTCGACTCTAAGACCTTAATCCTAAGAAGTAGTTTACTATGTTCCTTACTTTTATTTTTAACTCGTTCTAGATATATTTTACGATGTTTAGCAAGTAGTTATGGAATAATCCAAACGCCCCTTTAAACATCTTAATATATCATGAAACTTTGCTAGATGTACATTAGATTGTATAACTAGCTATTTCTTACGAGTTTCTTATGCAAGTGATTTGTTTTGAAAAAGATGGTTTATATTTTGACTCAAAAATACCATTTTTCTAGTTAAACCAAACGCTTCCTTATCTAGAAAATTTACTACCAAAATGTCAATATACATATGAATTATATATCTTGACAACTCTAAATTACTAGTTTTATGTTTGCAATCTTGACAAAGTGTTGTAGAAATTATATCGACTTAATTTTGATAACTTTTGGACATAATCCAAACACCCTCTTATCGTATACAAAATTATTTTTAATGAGTCGAAAAATATATTTTCATGATTTACAAGTTATGAAAACATAATGTGATTAGTTTTATCAAGTTTTTATAGCATTATTCAACAATGTGTTTAAGAAAAATTTCGGAATGGAGTGTATGAACTTTTTCAAAAATTTTCGACAAGAGGGTTTGTGATTATTAGTTTCTAGTGTTAATTATGCATCCTAATCCTAAGGGAAGCATTTAGTTATAGAAATCCTAGACTCAATTCGGAAAAAAATGAAATTGAGGAAATTGAAATAAAATGCATAATCTTGATTATGACCAAATTTGATGGAATTAGAAGAAATGTGTTATGAAAAACTTACAATACTTGATGCTAATCGTGTTATAAGTATTTGCCCCTTGCGAAACAACCTGAATTAAGTGATTTGGAAGTGGGTTTTTGATGTTTTTGGGTGTTTTGGTTCGAATAGCAGCAGCAAAAGGGAGATATATGTGAAAAATGGAGTGTTTGGAAGAGGGAATAAGAGGAAAAGTCGGGGAGAGAGAAACAGTTGGCCGGCCCCCTTAAACATTAAGGGGGCCGCCCTTTATTTGGCTGGCCGGCTCCTTTAATTTTAAGGGGGCCGCCCTCCAAAAAAATGGGATTTTCGCGGCGTTGTTTCTGGAAAGAACAAAGAAATATATGTGTATATATATTAGATTTATATTTAATCAAAAATACGTTGGAGAGTACTCGCACGAAAGGAATTACTTGACACTTTTACTTGACATTTCGTCAACTAAATTTTCTTGATAATTTTGGATAAAATTAATCAAGCCGTCAAGTAGACGAGAAAGTTGTGGAAGGTATATAATTATATGTATATGTATATTTATATAATACGGGTTTATAAGACGAGCGCAAAAGATGACGGGAGATTGTTTCATCCATAGATTTGTCGACTCATTTCTCTACATCAACATGAGTATCATATGAACATGAGAGTTCAAGAAGGCCGAAGGGGAAAAGAAAAGTATGTTAGACGAACAATTTCTTGTTCTAGAAAATTAACAAATGAGTTTTCTAAGTTATAAGATCCTATATGTCACTAAGTGTACATACATATATATATATATATACATGTATATATATATATATATATATATATATATATATATATACATATATATATACATATATATATATATATACATATATATATA
>LBNU01000728.1:72849-90090 GCA_014162995.1 Artemisia annua | reverse complement strand
TATATTTGCAAAATTTACAAGAAAACTATATATTATTAGGGCCAATATATATTTTTAATGGGCCAACATACCTTCAAATCTTCGATTATGCGTGTTTAATTGTGATTGTTGTGTTTTTATCAACATGAATCGTTTCAATTATAGATCCAAAGGCGTATTTTGTCAAAGTGTGTGACAAGAGGGGTTAATTGGGTAAAAAGACCCTAATTTGAAGTTTTTATAAGTGTTGACCGATTTGACCCGCCTAGCCTGATTTGACCGCCTAGCCCGATTTGACCCGCCTAGGCGGGATGTTGACCGCCTTTTGACCAAAACGCCTAATTCGACTGCCTAGCTTCAAATCGCCACGGTAAGTGACCGCCTAGCGCCTAGGCGCCGCCTAGGCGGCCGCCTAGACCGCTTTTTACAACACTGATTTATACACTTATAGCACTATGATATCCTCAAAATTAATGTTTGATTTGACATATTTGATATGTTTGTGTTCTTATAGACCAAGTACATAGTAGCCTTGAAGGTGATATTTAAAGAGCAGATTGAAAAGTATAAACTACTACACCAACTTAAACGAGAGATGACGATCCAAACTAGCCTCCACCATCCACATGTTCTAAGACTATACGGCTGGTTTCACGATGCAGAACGAATATTCTTAATATTGGAATATGCTCATGGTGGTGAGCTCTATGGAGAGCTTCAAAGATCCGGTCATTTCTCTGAACAAAAAGCCGCCACTGTAATTTTTTATACCCCTCTCTCTAACTATTGTGTGGGTGCAAAGAGATATACGCTTGTTATTGATTTATATAATGGTTAAATTTTTGTATAAAAAATGTTAAAATTTATATTTAAAAATGCAAAGCTTATCGGTTACAAATTATCAAATCGGGAGACAAAACCATATTATAATGTTGCAAATGTACAAAGAAGTACAATAACTAAAATGGAACAACTAAAAAGTTACGTGTATTTTTTAACTAAAATTAGCAGATGATAATACACACTAGATGAACATGAACAGCTGAAAATAAGTGGTTGTGCACATTGCAACAAATGCAAATTAATATTTTTTGAAGGATTTTTCTATTATTGTTCTGTATCCATCTTCTGATAATCTGTTTATGGGTGGTGATCTTTAGTACATTGCGAGCCTTACCCATGCATTAGCATACTGTCACGAGAAGCATGTTATCCATCGGGACATCAAGCCCGAAAACTTGTTGCTTGATCACGAGGTATGTTTTGAGATGTGCTATAAAGAAATGTAAAAGATGAATTATTTAAAAATCACTGTTTTGAGATATGTTCTTTATTTCACTGCAGGGTCGATTAAAGATAGCTGACTTTGGGTGGTCTGTTCAGTCAACAAACAAGAGACGCACAATGTGTGGAACGTTAGACTATTTAGCACCGGAAATGGTGGAGAATAGACCTCATGATTATGCGGTTGATAATTGGACTTTGGGTGTTCTTTGTTATGAGTTTCTGTATGGTTCCCCTCCTTTTGAGGCAGACGGCCAAGCAGATACCTTCAGAAGGTAACAACCTATATACTCGTTTTCTTCTTTCCTTGTGTACACATAATATGGAGTAACTATTTGTGGGAAGATGGTTGGGTATGACATGTTGGGTAACAAGTGAAATGGGTCATTTCTAGTACGGGTTGGATTGACCTGCAAACACATTTTCATTTCTTGTGTATACATAACTAGTTTATTGACCCGTGAAATTCACGAGATTAAATTGAAAACCGTGAAACAATAGTTTTGTGTTTATTATGAAAAGAAATATGTTTATATAAGCGATCGATTTGTGAAATCATGCGAAGAAATTATATGCTAGATGTATGAAGAGATAATAGCCATGTTACATAAGAATAAAATAAAGTTTAGAAACAATACAAAAAGCATAAAATATTTTTGGTATGTACTTTTGACAACATTTCCCGTAGAAAAAGAGTAACATAGCTTAACAACAAAATAAATATTTTTATGGCATTTAACAAAACCTTGATAAAAAAAATAGTCTTTAATATTAACACTTATAAATATAGGATATAATTTCGTAAATTATAATATGTGTATGAATATAAAAAATGGGATATAATTTCGTAAGAAAATATGTTTATGTTAGCGAAATTTTGATATTATGCGAATAAATGATATGTTAAATATGGCCAACATATACAGCAAAGCTTTAACACAAACCTTTGAGTTGATTCTTGAAGGTGCTCTGCTCTTTTCTCAACATCTTCCAACTTTTTCATTAGCTCGGCATTCCTGGCATCAGCTTCTAGTAAAGACTGTTTTTGACATGCATTAACACACTGTTTGGGTTGATACAAACATATTTAGTACCCAAGTTAATACTAATCATAAGCTTTAAACCAAAAACTGACCATTTATTTGGCTTTGAAACCCGAAATCTAAAGAACATTAACAAATACTCTAAAACCAAAATAGTTACTTCACTAACTCCTACTACTAACCTAATCACCGCTGCACTATAAGTGCAAAGTATTTCCAAACTGTTAACCTTATCCTCGACACACCAAATATAACAGTAAAACAGCAAGCATCCACCAATAATTAGTTCTACATTAAAAAGAAAGGCTTTAAGTTACTTACATTTTTTGGTTCTTTTAATGGTGACTCTGCTAATGCCAAGAAAAGCTTTCATGCCTAGCTTCAACATTGCCTCACGTCTTTTCTTCTTAGATCTACTCTGCTTACCCCCACCTGTTTCCATCACCATATCATTATACTGTGAAACAGAATATGCAAAATAGTAATCATCCTGGAAATCACTTCTAAAAATTAATATTTTCTTTCATTACTGGTCCAAAAAGCTATACAGTAGAATACATTCAAGTAGGAAAAAACCATACCCTCTGAACCATATAACCACAGTTACAAATGGTCAGTCTGCATATCAAAGATAAGTAGCGATTAGGAAACATATCAAATATCATGCTTCATTTCTAACAGTTCAAATGTGAATATTAAAAGATTTAGCGATTAGTAAACATATCAAATATCATGCTTCATTTCTAACAGTTAAAATGGGTAATATTAAAAGATTTAGGAAAAAGAAAACGCATCAACCTAAATATAAGCTGATCCAAACAACTCATATAACTGATTATCTGCATATAAGTATTTTTGAGTGTTTAAATTAGCCTGCTTATTCGCTTAACTAAGACTGAGAGCACTTATGTTCAAGAAGATAATAACTTTAGAATGCTAATCCAAACACCCCATTTACTAATTATCTGCATATAAAAACATGAATAGGCTAATTGCGGTTCAGCAAAATTTAGCATCCTCTCAGTGGGCACCAATGGTAGATAAGAAGAAACCTTGTATCTTTTCTCTGCACTGCAGTTTCCTGCACAGTCTGGTTGTACTTTTAAAAAAAGTAAGATGCTTTTGGTACAAGTGAAATGGGTCATTTCTAGCACGGGTTGTATTGACCTGCAAACACATTTTCATTTCTTGTGTATACATAATACAGAGTACCTATTTGTGGCAAGAAGGGTGGGTATGACAGGTTGGGTAACAAGTGAAATGGGTCACTTCAAGTACAGGTGATCTACAAACACAATTTCCTTCCATTTTTAGGAATAGTTGCTCTGACAAAAAACAATATGATTACACTAAAGAGTATAAATACTTGAATGAAACAGTTTAGGAGGTTATAAGCATTAAGGATTAAACAATCTGACTTTGGGCGACTTGCAACCCGTTTTACACAAAAATATTTCATCTGAACCGTTTGAGATAGGTTAAGAAAAATCAACCAATTGCAAGGAGATGGTAAAAACCAGTTTAATGATGAGATGTTTGTTATCTGCGTAGGATTATGAAGGTTGACCTCGCCTTTCCTTCTACCCCTCAAGTTTCTGCGGAAGCTAAAGATCTAATCACACTGGTATGTATTAACCAAAGATCGATCTAATTATGCGATTAAAGGCAAGTATTATTTCCATTTCTCTAATGTGATTTTTAAACAAATGCAGCTTTTAGTGAAGGACTCTGCAAAAAGGCTCTCTCTTGAGAAGATCTTGGAGCATCCTTGGATCGTCTTGAATGCTGATCCCAACCTTATATGCCCCAAATAAAGTATCTAGTTACAGCAATCTTGATTGTTGTTGTGATTTAGTTGAATTGAGACAAATGAACTATAGCTGATATATGCCCTAGATGAAATTTATAGCTACGTCAATCTTGATTGTTGTTGTGATTTAACTGAATTAACACTAACGAACTTATGCTGAAACATGCTAGAATTTGGTAACTAATAGTTGCTTATTATTGTTGCATTCAATCTAAAGAATGTAATAGGTTTATGTCCCTATGTTAATATATGATATTATTCCCTTGTTTGTTCTTATATCGCCCAGTAATTACTTTTTGGATAAATGAAGGCTGGACTAAAGTATTGACTTGGTTTATATGGACTCTCTGCTACTTGGATTCTGCTCAATTTGTAGTTCTTATGTGACTGTACTGAGCAAAGCTTTGTAGTATAGGCCAGACTCCCATCGATTTGATTAAAGCCTGGGTGTATTGGCTCGGTTTAATGTCATCAAAAGTCTGTACAAAACATATGCATCTCAACTAGCTGATAACAAAAGGCTATTTGGATTCGGCTGATTTTGGCTAATTGAGTCTATCAATCTGTAGTTTGTATCAACTGTGATTAAATTGATAATAACCATGTTTTTGTAATGGACTTGTACTTGATCAAATATACTTTTCTATACGTTTGGTTATTTCATGCAGGACTGATAAAGTCAAACAATGACATGCTTTCTATGTGCACACCACATGTGTTGTCCATTATCGTATTTTCATATGACAACATCATGTACTCTCAGTTTCACATGTCATAACAACCCTTTACACTACAAAAACAAAAGCCATACTAACAATCGTCCGGTAAAAATCATATTACAAAGATTCAAAATACTTAAATGAACACGAATTCGAGCTTTGGTATGTGATATAGGTACTATAACCATATGCATATATTTTTCAATAATTCGTATCTTGTTCCCCTATATAGCATGACTACAAGTTTAACCGAATCTCATATAAACTGGTCTTCTTTGTTGTCATAAAATCGTATGTGTGATTCTCCATTAGTAAATTATAAGTTCAATTTTAATTTGCACAAAGTTTAAGAAATTTTTATGGTTAATGGCATATAATAACAAAATACTTTTCCATTTGTGCCACTATTAGATATGAATTAAAAATATTACCACAATACCCGTGGAACTTTGTATTTTTGTGCCGATATCAGCAACTTCACATTTTTTACTTTCAAAATTCACGTCATGTGACACATGTACATGTCATGCCCCTTTTTTTGTACCGTTAGGTTCCATGTCAGCCCCTAATACACACTGTTAGGTTGTCTTCCCCGATCAAAACACATATAACCCTAACACTAACATATACAACCTAACGGTGTGTATTAAGGGCTGACATGGAACCTAACGGTACAAAAAAAGGGCATGAAATGTACGTGTGTCACATGACGTGAACTTTGAAAGTAAAAATGATGAAGTTGCTGATATCGGCACAAAATGCAAAGTTCGATGGGTATTGTGGTAATATTTTTAGTTCATATCTGATAATGGCATAAATGAAAAAGTACGTTGTTATTGTATGCCATTAACCCAAATTTTTACTAACTACTCTGTTCACCGATCAAATATATCTCTATCTACTAAAGTTTCTTTTAATTGGTTGAAATATAAAAATAAACAAGTATTTTGGGTCAACTAAATATAAAAAGCTGAACTTATAATTTGAGACGCGGGGAGTATTATATTGATGTTCGCGCTGACTATTGGCATTAGGGCACTAGAGCTATGACAAATCCATAATGGCCAAAACCGAGTGTAATCTATAGAGTTTTTATACGTGTCCATGACGTTTATGATTTATCATTTATCATTATGTCCTTAATGACACTGCACTATGACTAAACACGACCTGACCTATCCTCTCATGTTTGAGAGTCTATTTTCTTAAATGTTACTCATGGATATGATAAATCATATCACTATCTGTCACATNAAAAAGTACGTTGTTATTGTATGCCATTAACCCAAATTTTTACTAACTACTCTGTTCACCGATCAAATATATCTCTATCTACTAAAGTTTCTTTTAATTGGTTGAAATATAAAAATAAACAAGTATTTTGGGTCAACTAAATATAAAAAGCTGAACTTATAATTTGAGACGCGGGGAGTATTATATTGATGTTCGCGCTGACTATTGGCATTAGGGCACTAGAGCTATGACAAATCCATAATGGCCAAAACCGAGTGTAATCTATAGAGTTTTTATACGTGTCCATGACGTTTATGATTTATCATTTATCATTATGTCCTTAATGACACTGCACTATGACTAAACACGACCTGACCTATCCTCTCATGTTTGAGAGTCTATTTTCTTAAATGTTACTCATGGATATGATAAATCATATCACTATCTGTCACATAACTTGCTTATTATAAACATGTTCTATCTAGTAAACCATAACTTTAGGTGACGTTTACCAAAATTTACATTGTGTAGATAGGTTGTACCTCATTTCATTAATAATGGATCTTTCAACTTAAAAAGTTATCTGTAACACTATAAAAACATATCTATTTGATACCCTTAATTGCAAAACAAGTTAGAGTTAGGTGTTGTGGGGGATCATTTTGGTTTGCTTGAGATGCAAATGAGTCATGCATGCGACTCACCATCTTGAATCTTGACTAACCATGCGAATGACCCATCCTATATACACTTCACTCAATCACTTATCTTTTCTGTTTTAGGGAAGAAGACATGATAACAATAAAAAAGAAGTAAACATTGGTTGCCGACACATAATATGGCTTAATTTCCATTAAGGTTTTCACTTAATATGTTTGCAGTAAATGAATTGACTTGAACTAGACCAAGTTTGCTTGTTCGGTCTGTAGTTTGTGAATTTTGCACGAACTTTCAGTCCAAAGTTCAAAACACCGAACATAGGATATATTGATATAATGATATGTAACATCTTCAATCGTTAGCATGCTTCATGCTTGGTCCATTTGTGTACTCGTACGCTAGGTGACATGATCAAAGGAAATAAGGTATAGTTGATCAAGTATGATTATGTTGGATAACTCGATGAATTGAATATTGACTAAAACTTATATCAAGCAAAATGCGTACATTAATCTAGTTCATAACAAGGCAAAACCTGTAAGTTATGATAAGACCACATTTTTAAGTTCTAATCGTGGATTATCACTACAAAAATCTGGACTTTAGCAACGATTAAAAGTAGTGGCTTAAAGGATAAAAATCGTGGTTAAAAACTTTTACCCACACCATGTCATGGCTAAAAGGTCGTCGTGGCTAAAGATCTTTAGTCACGACTGGTAAGACCTATACCCATGAAAGCCAACCACCTTTAACCATGATGGTCGTGGCTAAGGTTTTGTTTTTTTTTTTTTTTTTTTTTAATATAATAAAAAACTGCAATTAAAATAAGGATTAATTTCATATCTCATCCTCTTTTTTATTATTAATTTCATATATGCTCAAATTACAACTTTTAAATGCATAATGTACAATGATTTTAAAGCATGTTTTTGGTAAATATGAAATTTATGATTTTTGGGAAGGGAGATATGAAATGCCTCTTAAAATAAAATTATACGTTTAGCCACGACTTGGTATATTATTGAAATTTTATTACACTTTTAGCCACGAAAGTATGATGTTATTTTAATTTTATACTAACCATGACAAGTCGTGACTAAAGTTAATATTAAAATAATAATACCTCCGTCTCAAAATAAGTGTCTTGTTTGATTTTCAGAGTTAAACTGATTCAACTTTTACCTTAACTATTTTTGTGGGTTTTATATAATATTTGATGCAAAGTATATAAATGAATTTGGTTTTAAGTGTATTTTTCAATGGTATAATTTTTCATCAAATATTATATAACAAATAAATAAATAAATAATAAAAATTAAGGTAAAAGTTGAATCAGTTTGACTTTGAAAAGTCAGACTGGACACTTATTTTGAGACGAAAGAGTATTAAATTAACTTTAAGCGACGACTTAGCCAAAAGTGAAAATACTATTCTAAAAACGAAGTATGGTTCAAAAACATCAACTTTGTAAACTAGTCTTATCACATCTAATACTATTTAAGTTAAACTTATTAAGAAACTATCTATTCAACACCGATTATCATTAACCCGACATGGTCGTTGCTAAAGTGCAAGTTCATTTTTTGACTAAATTTTGGCGTTGAAAGTCAAAGTCAAGGTTTGTAAAAGTTTTAGGGACGACATTGTCATCGTTAAGGGTGAGTGGTTTCCGGAGTCAATTTTTGTGGAATTTTAGCCACGACTTTAGTCGTGCTAAAAGTTTTCCGTGGTTAAAAGTCCCGGTTCTATTATAATTATAATAGTGTAGACGATTGAATTTAATGAAACTTGCATCAAGTTATTTGCTCTTTATAACAACAATAGTTGATGCTTTATTATACATCTTTGACCGCTAAGTTAGAAAATGAAATGATTTCATTTCAGAAAGGAATGTTTTCTTTTTGTGGAATTTTAGCCACGACTTTAGTCGTGCTAAAAGTTTTCCGTGGTTAAAAGTCCCGATTCTATTATAATAGTGTAGATGATTGAATTTAATGAAACTTGCATCAAGTTATTTGCTCTTTATAACAACAATAGTTGATGCTTTATTATACATCTTTGACCGCTAAGTTAGAAAATGAAATGATTTCATTTCAGAAAGGAATGTTTTCTTTTTCTGGTTTTGACAATCATTTGGAACCACCATTGAACCTTCTATTTGAAGATCTCAATTATCAACTGCTATTAAGTCTTATACTGTCCCACCTTGCTAGGTTAAGAGGCCTTTTTCTTTAATCATGATATTCTACCCTCTATATGCTTTGGTTCTTTATTTTATCAATCTATTACTAGATCAAACAAGTTTCTCTTTTAGAAAGTGAGTAACTGAGTATCAACTATAGTCGTAATTCTAAGAAAAGATTACAAGACCTAGTGATGTGTTGTATTGTATGCTGTTGATACAAAAGTTGGGCGTTCCTTGTTTGGGTTCCTGTTCTCGTACCAATTAGATCTTAATGCTTGGAGACCTGCGCACTAAGAAAGCAAAGAAACACCGTTAGGCTTATCGAGGGATTGTTTCCCCCGATTATTCTCCGGCGTGAGAGTAAGTAATCGATTTACGGTTGTGAAGAGTTTAGGGTTATATGTCGTACCTTTGACGAGAGCTATGATGCCCTATATATATATACACGTAACCGATAAGGTTTCGCGCTCCTCACTCTTCGGCGTGTCCGCCGATATCGGATATTTGGTATATATCTCTTTAATAAGAGATATCACATATCCAATCCATAAATAACTTTGGGCTTGGGCCCTGTGAGCCCAAACCGGCTAATCGGTAGTCCAATTATTGTTATGGTGGCTCACTCGTGGTGAGCTTGGACGTTAGTAATGTTCATTAATCGGGTTCGTGACCCGAGTATGGACTATACGTCATCATATGCCTAAACAGGAATGACAATATCAATATATCATTTTGGTTGCAATTAAATAACTCAGTGTTTTACAGCCTAATAAAACACTCACAGATAAGTTTAGCCACAAAATTAGCGACATCTTCAAAACTTTCTTTCATTTCTCATGCGTTAATATTGACAGGTCTTGAAATTTATGAAATTTGTAATAGTTTAAATAAGGGTGAGGTCCATCTTTGTGTTATATCATCTATTTAATTTGTCCATTATTTGCTTTTACGAGCCAACTTTTATGTACCACATCAAATCATGTAGCTCTTGTAGATTACTCTATGAAAGTATGAAAGTAATATACTTTCTGATGTTAGCCACTTTTAGTAATACTTTTTTTTGGGGCCAAATCACTACACCAATGAGACTGGTTGATTGGGTCACTTCGTACCCGTAATTTTGTATATCCACCCATCAAATGTCATGAGTTTTCGGATGCCTTGGGTAATGTGGACAAGATTTAGGGTGTGTTTACCAAATTAAGTGGTTTCATATGAATCACTTAATTAGCCACTTATTTGGGAGGGTGAAGCTTTAATGCTCCCTCCAATTAAGAGGCATTAAGAGAATGGGCCCGCATTTTTTCTCCACTAAGAAGAAAAGAAACAACCCCTTAGGTTGTTTCATAAAAAGTTAATATTTTTATTAATTTTATGTTTTTAGTTACTCCATCCGTCTCAAATTTAAGTTTATTTTGACTTTTTCTTTGCAACTTTTATCTTAATTATTTTTTTTGTTATATAATACTCGATGAAAAATATACAGATAAAAATACATTTAAAACACAATTCATTTATATATTTTACATCAAGTATTATATAATACGAAACAAAATAATTAAGGTCAAAGTTGCGAAGAAAAAGTCAAATTGGACTTAAATTTTGGGACGGGGTGAAGTATTTAAGAAAGTGCAAAGGTGTGTTTAGGACGTTTTTAAAACTTTATTAGGTGTTTTTTCCTCCAACCCTTCTATACTTATAAATATAGGGATTACGGTTTGTAATTTTTATCTTTTGATCTTGACTATTAATAAACTACGTTTTTTTAAGAGTTAACCTCTTGTTAAGGTTTAATTCCATGTAGATTCATCCTCGTTTATCAACCCTTCTATTGAGGTGTATCAAGATTCACTTCTGCATCTTGTGTCAGTTGACATCCAGAGCTTGTTAGTATCATGAATGGTGAATGGTGTAAAAGATTCAAAAACTCATATTGTTGGTGGGTTATAGTCTGGAAAGTACATGGATCATGGTTTAACTAAATTCATGAAACAACTTGACAAGAGTTACACTATGCTAGAATAACTAGGTTCCGTGATTGTAGGTGGGGCATCGATCCACAAGAATCGCAAAGGTAGCAATTATGGAGGTTCGAGAATTCATCCAACTATAAATGGATCTATTGACAACCGTAAGTGCAACCAATCCTCGTTTAACAATAGGAGGTTAATGAATGAGAGAAATCGATGAAGTTGGAGATTCGACAACTAACGATCAAATGGTTTCATTCAAAAGTTTTGATCAATAATAAGGCATTTTCTTTAATTATTGACAATTATGGTGCTAGGAATTTGGTGTCGTAAAAGTTGGTTAGTTATTTTTATATTTTCCAATAGAGAGTTATCCGATTAGAAAAACACAGGCTTGTTGGATTCCAATATCTATTGGTATATCTTATAAGAGCAAGTACATGTGCCAATGGCCGATGTCAAAATTGAATAAAGAATATTGAAAACCGAGGTTGTTGAAGAACACGTTGAAAAAAATCCAAGAATTTCAAGTTTGTAAGCAACATGAACACAAAATTTCAATGGAAACAAAAGACGTTGTGGTTTTGAAAAATTATGGAAACAAAGCTTTGGGTTTTAAAGATAAAGAATGTGTTAATGGTTTAAGAATGGTGAAATCAATCTAGACTTTAATTTGGATCTTAATGAAAAGAAGACGAATAAGGTTACATATTTAAAGAATCTCAAGTTTACAATTATTCGTCAGACAATTCTATTTACCACAAGTGCTCGAAGAAGATTTTTATTTGAAGAAGGATGATTATTTGGGACTAATTAACCGAAGATCGAGTATGTGTGTTAACTTGTGAGAGTATGGAAAACGGGTGAATATTATACTATATAACGTTTATCATAGTGGAGATGGGAGCTGACACTGTTCCGAAGCCGCTGATGGGGAGGTTGGCTCGAGAGAGTGGGACGGCTTGGGTGTACTGTGGAGCCGCGGCTTGAGCCGAAACTGTTCACACACCGAGTCGAGCCGAGCCGTCGGCCAGAAAACAGTTAGCCTGACAGCTTATCCCCAAAACCGCTATTGTACTAACGCCATGTGCAATTCCCTCATTCGTGCAGAGGAAGTGCCGCAAGTATTTCATTAGTACGTACAAATCATGTCGAACATTCCTATATCTTGAAGAGTCAAGGATGTTACACCATATGTCATTATTGTTTCCTCCATAGGATGATCTCCACGTGGGTCATCTAGAGCCGTTAGATCACATCCACATATCACACATAATGCATCGTTATAAGTACACATGCATTTCTTGAGAAGAACCAAGTTATCTTCTTTACATTTTACACGCACAAAACATACACTAAACCTTAGTTGTATGCGAGCATTACCCTGGCTTTAGATAAACACTCTTATCTCAGAGTTCTTATCACTCAAAGGAAGCCGAACACACGATTAGCCTCATATCTTACCATTAACTTACACTAATCTGTACTTTACATACCATACGTAAACAGTACCTCTCCTGGCTCACGTTTACCCCCTATTAATAGGACAATATAGTTTTCTATCATTTTCTGTTTTGTTCCGCATTTTCTGTCTTCTAATATTTTTTGTCTTTCCTAACTTTATATTTTTCACAATTGTACTTACAGTTTCATAGTTTTATAATAAAAAATATATAAAAGAAAATTATAAATAAATAAAAAGCTAAGGTACGGTATTAGAATCATTTTAAGCGGTATTAATAACTTATCCTTAAATTTTAAACTCAAATTCGGTTTAATCATATACATTAAGAAATGAAATTCCAAACGCAAGTTAACAAGACTCTTCCGTATGATTCTAAGTTGAAACTAATTTGATAATGCATAAACTAGTTTCAATAATGTAGAAATCACCTCAGATCCAATACAACTAGAATCCAAGTGTTCCGAGTCTACTTCCATATGTACTTCAGTAACTAATTTTACTTTAAATCATATTTTATAAACAAATTTTCATCTGTCAGTATATTTGGACAAAAAAGAAGACTAAATCCACATGGTACGTCATGACAAAACACCTGTCAGATAATTATTATTTTTTTCCGTTATCCACATGTTTCTGCGTATCCGTTACCGAACTCTGTGTCTGCACCTGTATTATTTCATATTCTCCCCTTTTATTATGATCTAGTACCAAAATCATCCTTATATCTCTAACAAATATTTTGATATTTTTAAGTTTTAACATCTTCTTTTCTTCTTAGTAAACGTGTTTTTCGATCTTTTTGCCCACTAATTTATAAGGTTTTAAATTCACTGTCACACAGATTTAAACCGGGTAAAACTACCATCTTTCCGAAGAAGTTTGGCGTGACCACTTAGATGGTTAAAACACAAAATGACCTTTTGCATTTAATGCAATTAATTCATATCACATTTAACATATATCACCATATATCACTTTGAACTTTTGAGGAAAGACTTGAAGTATATCAAATCTTTCTACAAAGCTTTTCAAAAAGCTTTTCATGCAATGGAAAAAAAAAACCTTTCAAAAGAAGTTATTTAAATAGTGAAAAGCTATTCTTGTTTTGCCACTGCGTATGTTCTTAATTATTGTTTGCACCTAACATGAATTAAATCTAACACCTCAAGTGTAGGGATGGCAACGGGTCGGGTTCGGGGCGGGTTTTAGTGTACCCGTACCCGGACCCGTTTATAATATCGGGTTTTATATCAGATAGGTTACCAAACTTTGCGATTTTGTTCACCTAAGTTACCGAACTATTTTTTGTGCAAATGGGTTACCAAACTTTGCGATTTTGTTCACCTAGGTTACTGAACTTACCAAAATATACGTAAACATCACTGGAACATGTAAAAACACGACATTTATGTTACTTAACTTACCCAAAAATGTACGTTCAGGTTACTCGGATTACACTGAAAATATGAGGTGTATGTTACCCAAAAGTTCAGTAACCTAAGTGAACAAAAAAAACACGACATTTATGTTACTTAACTTACCCAAAAATGTACGTTCAGGTTACTCGGATTACACTGAAAATATGAGGTGTATGTTACCCAAAAGTTCAGTAACCTAAGTGAACAAAAAAAAAGTTTGGTAACTTAGGTGAATAAAGTTGGGTAACCTATAATGTAAAACCCTATAATATCCAAACCCGTATCCGCCCTATTACCTGCCGGGTACCTGATTAATATTATTCATCGGTTTTTCGGGTTTCCTCGCGGGTTTCGGTTATCCCCAGTTGAATATTATATGGACAAAATGGCAGTATTAATATTAAGTCATACTAAAATCCACCGAAAGAATAAAGGAAAACACCCTAAAATATTCATTTTTTTAAGTTAAAGAAAATGAATATCGTATCAAACGATTTAACTTTTTTGAATAATTCATGTACATAATAAAATATGTTATATAATAGAGATATGGGTACGGGTATGGGTAATCGGACGGGTATTACCAGAACCCGTACCCAAACCCGTACTCGGCTAAAAAATTATATCAATACCCAAACCCGCATCCAAACCCGCCAACCCGCCCCCGAACCCGACCCAACCGGTTCGGGTTTCGGTTTTCCCCGTCAGTTTCGGGTGCTTTTGCCATCCCTACTTCAAGTGTGATAGTCACAATTTTATTGTCATTAATACACTCGAGTGGTTAAGTTTCAACATCTACGTTAGCCAAATTTTTGCTTATTCTACTCATTTTCAGGTTTGCCCGAACCAGGGGCGGAGCTATTAAGGGACCGGGAAGGGTCCCGGCCCCCCTAGGCCTAAACCCGTTAGTGTATTTTTTCGCGATTTCATATGTTATTCCGAAAAAAAAAATGTTTCGGCCCTCCCATTTAATGTTCTTCCGGAACAAAAATTGTTTCGGCCCTCCCAAATTTTTTTTTCTAGCTCCGCCACTGGCCCGAACCCGAATAGTCTCGATTGAATTGGACCCCAACCTAACAAACCTGAAATTTTAGTAGAACCGGATTCAGGTGTTTGTTTTAATCTCAACTTGAATAGACCCAACCTGATTAGACATGAATCTGATCAACTCGACCCAGTAACACCTCTGGTTACAATGCCTATGGACCTTATATCTATTTACTTAAAAATCCCATTAAGATGCTTTCTTTCGACAGTACTACAATGTGTTTTTGTACCAAAACGCATGTTGTGTACAAAGACGTTTTGGTCAAAAGATAAAGCTATTTTCTCAATATCTGTATTTTCATGGTCCAGTGTGTTATACATTAATGATAATGTTGGATGCTTTCCAAAGTCCTCCTATAAAAGGGGTACTACATCAATGCTCGTTCTCGTGTCTCCTATTGCGGTGCCACTTTCTTTATGTTCATTTTAAATAAACAGAGGTGAATTACAACTTATTATTCATTTCAATTAACTAACTACATAATAAATTTAGCAATTGAATGTGTCCAGCTCACTCATCAATTAATTATTTTCTATTCTATTTCTAAAGGAATAAAAGGGTTATCAATGCTTGTATTATATCAAGTAACATGACAATGTTCAATAATGAAAGATATTATATTGTTACAATTCTATTACAATAAAATACAACTTTATATCTTTCATGCAGTGATAATTAATTTATTTGCAACAAAGGATGGAGAGTTGATGTGCACATCACAAAATCAAATTAGTGATGCATATAGTATAACACCACATATGCATAATTGTGGTGTGCACATCATTTTTTGTGCATATCACCTCCCCAAAGAATGTATCATTTGATTGCATAATTTTTTATATAATAAAACAAAACCCCTAGTGGGTACTTTCGTATTTCGAAAAAAAAAGAATATTTCTTTATTATGTAATATTTTAATTATTATTTTTTAATTTAAAATTTTAAAATTTGTTTTGTTGATATATACTACACAAGTATAAGATAAATACAAAAAAAATATAGATACGATGCAATACTACACAAGTAGAAGATAAATATAAAATAATATAGATAAGATGCAACAAACAACAGGATTAAATTTTTTAAAAGATTATCTTTAATAATAAACAAATATAATTAAAAATCATAAATCAAACAAAACAAAGATTAAATTATTTGTTTTTAAGAAATAAAAATATATCATAAAAAAATTTTAAAAAAAACCCCGCGCGTGCTCGGGCATTACAACTAGTTATATACAATGCAACAACCGAAAAGGGAGATTTACATGTATATCATTCTTGAAAGTTGATATTACATAAATATCCTTCTTAATTTTGTAATTACATCAAAGTCCTTCCTAAACTTTTGTAATTACATGAATATCATTCTCACACTTTTAGAAGGATATACATGTTCAAAAATCAATTAAATCATAATTATATTGATTTTAGATTATGAAACTTTTATTTATCTTTTATATTGATAATGATCATATTATCCATACATACTTTTTGGTCTTGAACGACAAAAGAACGTGATGATGCAATTACAAAAGTTTGGATATAAATATGAAAGAAATATTGCTCATACATATTTATTTGTTCATATGCATTTTTGACCTCAATTGAAGAGAGAACATGTTGATTTTTTTTTATATATATGACAATTTAAATGTTTGGGAAGGATATTGATGTAATTTTAAAAGTGTGAGAATGATATTGATGTAATAAAAAAAGTTAGGGAAGGATATTAATGTAATTATAAAAGTTTATGAAGGATAATAACGTAATTACAAAATTCAAAAGGATATTGATGTAATATTCAACTTTTGAAAGGACATAGATGTAAATGCCCCAATAAAAAATAACTTTTAGTAAAATTATTGTTGTGCCTACTAATTATGTCTACAAATGTACCTAATGATTTGATTAGTGAGAATTTAGAGAGAAAAAATGAATAATACAATTATATAAGTGATTTAGCATTAAACATTTCGATAACACTACTATTTTTTCAATGCTGCTAGAACACTGCCATAAAAAGAGAAAAAAGAGAGTGAATCTAAGTCATTAATTACCAAAGGAATATACTGTAGTAGTTTTTCTAATCTACTTGCATGATTGGTCCCGTCAAAAGATCATTCAAATCTATAGATAATCAGGATTACGTATGTAAGAGCAAGAGGAAAGGTGATAATTTTGGTTTGCCGTTCTGACGTGGAGGGGAGGCGGCGCTCGCCGTTTCACTTCACCACACCACCTCCCATTGCCGTTTGGACTTCGCGCTTTCCTCTTCGTTGCAGTGAACCAAATACGACAAAAAACTTTTCAAAATATAAGCGTTTGGTAAATTAAAAAAGTAGCCAATTGGTATTAAATAAAAGTAGCCTTTTTTTTTTTTTTTTTTTTTTTTTTTTTTTTTTTTTTTTTTTTTTTTTTTTTTTTT